>BQNB010030259.1:0-55028 GCA_026074375.1 Tanacetum coccineum
TTCTCTCAATTCTTTTACTCACCAAATCACTCTGTCTGTTTTTATTTCACACAGCTCTCTTTCTGTTTTTATTCTCACCAATTCTCTCAATTCTTTTTCTCACCAAAACTCTCTTTCTATTTTTACTTTACACAGCTTTTCCATAATCAATCTAACACTTTTCTTTGCTTTTTCTGCAAAATGTTAGTCCAAATACCAAGAAAACACAACACGTAGCAATTCATAATAATCACAGTATTAATTACACTTAACAGTATTAAGTATAACTAGCAGCACTAATTATACTTAACAGCAGAAACTTTTAATGACATGAACAGTACTAATTCATACAAAACTCTACAAAAACATAAAGAGATAAAAGACTTTAAGGATTTAGCATTCCAATACTAGCAATCAAATATTGAAATCTACTTACATCAAAAGCTTTTGTAAGCAAATCTGCAACATTTGAATCATTTGAATAAAATGATGTCTAATATCTATATGCTTTGTTTTTGAATAAAAACATGATTTTTAATCATTTGAATCAATTTCTTATCATTGCAATCTCTAATAAAATGATGTCTAATCTCTATATGCTTTGTTTTTGAATAAAAACATGATTTTTAATCATTTGAATCAATTTCTTTTCATTGCAATCTCTAATAAAATGATGTCTAATCTCTATATGCTTTGTTTTTGAATGAAAAACATGAGTTTTAATTATGCAAATAGTATTGTTATTGTCAATACAGATCTTGGTATGCATAAAATTATACCCATAATCAAGTAGTTGATTCTGAATCCAAAGCACTTGTCCATAGCAACTTAAAGCAGCCACATATTTAGCTTCTGCTGTGGAATTTGCAACCACTGTCTGTTTCTTGCACTGCCATGATATTAATCTACTTCTAAGAAATTGACAACCTCTTGTTGTAGATTTCCTATCCAAGCTTGCTCTAGTATAATCATTATCAGTGTATGCTACCAAATCAAAAGGATAATCTTTTGGATACCAAAGGCCCAATTTTGGTTGACCTTTTAAGTACCTAAAAATCCTTTTCACAGCATGAAGATGTGAAACCTTTAGATTGACTTGATATCTAGCACAAGCACACACTGCAAACATGATGGCAGGTCTTGAAGATGTAAGATACATCAATGAACCAATCATTGACCTATACATATGAACATCCACTTCTTCGCCATCTTCATCCTTGAGCAGAGGCTTTTGAGTTTCCATTGGTGTGCTTGCAGTCTTGACTTCCGTAAACCCAAATTTCTTTAAAATTTCTTCAACATATTTATCTTGACTAGTAAATATGTCATCCTTCTTCTGCTTCACTTGTAATCCCAAAAGAAAATAAGTTCTCTCCCATAAGAAACTCATCTAAAACTTTCTCATGCATCCAACTTCTCAAAAATGCATTACACAGTCCGTCTTTGTTGAACCAAAGATGAATATCACCACACACATACTTTGGACCAGAAAATATCACCTTTGTAACCTTTTATGAAAAAAGGTTTTTGTCAATTTTCCTCTTTGAAACTCATTGTCCAACAGATATGTTGACAATTTTCATACCAAGCTCTAGAGCTTTGATGAAGTCCATACAAATGCTCTTTTAACCTCTACCTCATCTGGGAAAGTCCATCTTCAGTACCTGTTGGTTGACACATACACCTCTTCTTCAAATCTTTCCATAGAGAAAAGCAATTTTTTACAATCCATATTGATGACACCACTAGAACTCTTTAAATAAAGCATAAGCTAAAAATACCTAATTGCTCAATTCTTGTAACAACAAGGTAAAATACTTTATCATAGTCATCCCCTTATTCTATTGTGTACCCTTGAGCACCCAATCTTGCTTTTTTTCTTATCACAATTCCTCTTCATCCTTTTTATTCACTGAAGACCCTATTACTGCTATATCCCTTTTTCCATTTGTGAAAATCTACTAAAAGTCCAAACTTCTGTAGCTTGACTTGTATAAGCTCTTCTGCATAAGCATTTTAATCCATCTGGATCCTTAATGAATAAATTACCTTTTTGGGTTCTTCTTATGAAAAAAAAGCAAGCAAACAGCAGTTTAAAAGGTCGTTATGTTTTTTTCTTGTTGAGAATAGTACTAGTGCAAACCTATTCCTCCAAATTCTTTGACATTCTTCATGTTTGTAAGCTGATTTGCAAAATCTTTCTAATCACTTTATCAAGAGGAGATCTTATGAATTATTGTAGTTGGATTAAGACTGACTTTGATTGTTGTATCCAAATTGTTCATTGTCATCGCAATACACCATCATCTGATCTTCTCATGCGAAGTAAATAAGTCTAATAAATCTTCCAAAGCAGCATATTTGGATCATCTGGTATTCAATGTCTTGTTTTTCCAAGCCACACGACATTAACATCATTTGTGCTAGCAGCATTAACATTGTTAGTGTTGTTAACATTATCTCCTTTTCTTGATCATTACTTTCACTTCTTTCTTGATCTTTCATCAACCTCTTTCCATCATCACTTGATGGTTTTGGATCCATCAACATGAGAACTCTATGATCTTTGAAAATGGTGGATCAACAGTCCATAATGGTAGCAGAATAGATTCTTTACAGGTTCTGTCTCATTTTCTTTCTAGCTTGACTACATTATATCACTGCTTGTTGTGACCTGCAAAAACCATTAGACAGTGTCTTGCAGACAATTTGACTCATAATGTCATTGTTTCTTGTTTTGTGCATCAAAATCAAATTGCCAACTGTCCTAATCCCTGCAACATTAGGTGTACTTTCACTAAACCTAATATGCAAGTTTTCTTCCACTCTTTCTTGTTCTACTTATTAAATACTCTAAACGGCTTTACTATTCAATAGATATCCAACCAAAGAAACCTTCATCAGCATTACCCTCAAATTTGCCTAATGATCTAGTGGTATTAAGAATAGTAACAAGACACTCATAATGGTCAATAAAACTTAAAGTTGGTGTTCTACCATGAAAAAGTTCATATGGGGTCTTGTAACAAGGCTTAACTACTAACACTCTATTTTGCACATAACAAGCAGTGTTAACTGCTTCTGCCCAAAAAGTAGTTGGCAACTTAGAATAAGCTAGCATAATACTAATAGCCTCAATTAGTGTCTTATTCCTCCTTTCAGCAACTCCATTTTGTTAAGGAGTTCTAGCTACACTAAATTGTCTCAAAATACCCTTCATTTTACAAAACTGATTCATTTCTCTATTCTTGAACTCAGTTCCATTATCACATCTAATCCTTTAAACCTTGGTGATCTACAAAGATTTTTCTATACCTAGTTATAAAAGACTTAAGAATCCCACTAGTCTCATCCTTAGTAGCTAGAAAGAAAACCCATGTAAACCTACTATAATCATCTGTGACAACTAGACAATACATTTTTTTCATAAGGCTTTTTACAAATGTTAGACCAAAAAAGTCCATATGCAACAAGTGTAAAAGAAGCCTGATCGAGTTCTCTATTTTAGTCTTACAAGAGGCTTTGTGCTGCTTTACCTTTTGACAAGCAACACAGGTTTCATCATTTTCAAAAAGTTTGGAAGGTAAATCTCTTACAAGATTTCCCTTAACCAATTTATTCATGGTTTTAAAATTTAAGTGACCTAGCCTTCTATGCCAAAGTTTAGATTCATCAGATGTAGCTTTTGCAAAAAGGCAAGTTAAACCTCTTTTAGGAACTATGTTCTTTAAATCAACACTATACATATTGTTCTTTCTAGGAACTCTAAGTAAAACTTGACTTTCATCAATTAACTTAAAGTTTGGAGATAAAACAATACATTCAGTGTCATTAAAAAGAACACTATTCTTTTTATCACACATTTGTGAGACACTAAAGAGATTAAACTTTAACTCTCTCACAAAATACACATTTTCAAAATCTAGATTACCAGTTTTAATGGTACCTTTTCCTGTGATTTTCCCTCCTTTGGGGTTCCCTCCAAAAGTAACATATCCTCCATCTATCTCTTCATAGTCAGTAAGATAGGACATGTTCCCAGTCATGTGCCTTGAGCATCCACTATCAATCACTCCTTTATCCTGTAAATCCATTTGTGGATTGCCCTGCACATTAGATAAGAAAATCAGTTTCTTTTGGGGACCCAAGCCATCACTGACTTGGATCTGCCTTGTGCATCAATATAATCAAACCTTTTTAGGATGGTTGATGCACTGTTGTGTTTAGAAACATGGTCTAAAACTTTAGTCTTTGGTTTCCAAACCCAACAAGCTGAGGCCTTAATAGCATTAACATTATTTCCCTAAACAACATTAACTACTGCTTTTGGCCTAGCAGTATTAACATTTTTACCCCTAACAGTATTAACCCTTTGATTAATATTACTGTTTTTAAATGTTGTGTTATTATTAATGGGCCTCTTAACAGTTGAATGTGCTATTTTAGAAAGATATGACATTGGTCTAGCAGCATTCACTGTTGTTTTTGAATGAGCAGTATTAACTTGTCTAGCAGTATTAACTGATACTGCTGTTTTTGAAATATTTTGTCCATATTAATTGATACTAAGCCATACTTTATTAGTACTGCTCTTGGAACCATGTTCTTTTTAGCACATGGGTGAGTCTTTTTAGCAAAATTTTGATGATTCACCCTTTGAGCATTGTTCCAAACAGGTTTTACCATCCTTTGATTTTGAAACTGTTTTTGATGGTAAATGCAATCAACTTGCAAATGATCAAAGCTTCCACACACATAACAGGCCTTATTAAACATCTTAAAATTGCTTCCTAGTCTTTGAGATATCATATTGTTCCAATTTCTTTGATTGCCTCTTGGACTGTGAGTGTTTTTGCCTATTTTTCCACTTGTTTTAACAGTTTCCAGTAGTTTTCTCTTGTTGCTTAGGTTTGACAAACTCTATCTTAGCAATACTAGGCTTAACTGTTTTCTTCTTAGTTTTAGGCTGAGACACATTTTCTTCCTCACTATCTGACACCCATTCTTCAATAATCGGGGCATCATCATTCTTCCTAACTATCTCAGACACTTCATCAGACTTTTTATTTTCAACTACATGCTTATTAACAAACTCATCTAAACCAGTAAAAGACAAATCAGGTGTTGGAGGCATAAAATTTACATTATATTTTTCATAACCTAAACCTTTCTTGCAATTATCAACAATCTGACACTCTATGAGCTTGTTTAAACTTTCAGATGCATTTTCAAATTTATCTACATTAAATTGAATGCTATCTTTTTCTTTTTGATTTTTTTTTCAAAGGCTTCTTCTAAGCTCATCTAATATTATATTGGCTCCTACTTGAATATCTCATTTTAAGCCCATTCATTTTTTTTTACAATAGAAACAACTCATTCTTTTTTATAAAATTTAAGTTGTTCTTCCACTGATACTAAAACCTGTTTAATAACCTAAAACTTTAACTAGATTTCTCTAAATCTCTTAATATTGATCATTTAAAATATTGTAAGTTAATTTAACAGTTTCCATACAAAGATTTTGAACAATTTGAACTCATTATATACTCTGAGTCTGAACTTGAAGATGAGTAAGCCATTGAGTGCATAATTAGGCCCTTCCTCTGCCTGATCACTCCAATCATAACAACCAAGACCATCACATGACACCAAAGATGTGGAAGTAAATGTTTCCACATGCACACTCCTTCTCGAGCTTTCCTTTTTGTTGTCTTGATTTCTTGGAGCTCTACACTCTCTAGTAAAATGTCCCCTCTTGTGGCAGTTGTAGCACTCCACTTTGGACTTATCAAAACTAATAGTCTCATTGCCATTAACAGTAAGCTTCCTTCCTGTATTCTTCAAAAAACTTCTAGCCCTCATGGTTAACATGGCCATTTGCCATCTCAAATCCATCTCTTCTATGTCATCAGGATGGATTTGTTTTCAAAGTCCTCATAGTGCAAGTAGAGGACTATTTTGGTTGAAACAAAGAATGAACAAAAACGCATCACTTTAAGTTATCAATATTTTGTTAGAGTAGAGTATTAACTTGAGTGCTAGCAGTAGTAACTCCATGAGCAGCATTAACTGCTTCGTTAGAGCTGCTAGTGTTGTTATTAGAAGAGGACACAAAATCCATGTTCTGTGTGCTTAAACTTGAGCTAGAGATCCTTTTAACTTCTGGTTCATACACCTTGAGGTTGTTGTAGAGATCATCTATACTCATTGTATCCAAATCAGCTTTATTCCTCTACACAACATCATGTGTGTTCCACTCAGGTGATAAACTTCTTAATAACTTTTGATTAACATCTTCTTGTGAAAGCTTTTCACCCAAAAGCTCCAATAGACTCACAAGATTTTGAAGCCTATCAAAGTTTGATCAAGCATCTCTGAGCTTGGAGTAGTAAAGTTTTCATATTGCTGATTTAAGAGATTCCTTTGAGTCTTTTTAGTAGTTTCATTCCCACCAAATCTCTTTTCAATAGCTTCCAACAACAGCTTAGCATCCTTTATAGAGTTAAACTTTAACTGATGTTCATTGGGAATGCCTATCATTAAAATACTTCTCTAGCTCATGTACTATCCTTCTTTGAGCCTGATCTTTTTAGCAGATTAATAGGGCACACTGTTGTAACACCTTCCACAACTTGTGTTTTTGGCAAGGTTGCACCATTCTCTATGACTTCCCACAATGCATAGTCTATCATCTGGATGTATTGTTCAATCCTCATCCTCCATAACTCAAACTCACCGGGTTTGAGCATGAGAACTTTAGATGCAGCCACCATGTGTGCAAAATCTTGATCTATATCTTCTAGCAAAGTTTCTCAAAGCAACAAGCTCTGATACCACTTGTTGGTCCCACTTCAATACTTCTATAGATTGAATTCCTTGAGCTTGTTTAAGGTTTAGTTATATTAGATAAATCTAACACAACTATAGTAGAAACTTTGTGTGAATGTATTAAAGATTATCGGAACTCTAATTAAGAAAAGAATTTTCAAATGGAACAGTAAAACACAATAATTCAACAAAACATAAAAGCTCCAATATTATTAGGCAAATAATATGAGTAGTCTCAAAGTATTAGGGTTACAAAGACCTTGAAGCTATAATAATTCTATGAATGACTCGTTTTTGATATATGTGTTGGTATCGTGTTGGTATATCTATCTTTATGCCCTAGGACCTCCTTTTATACACCAAGGAGTCCTAAACGGCTTACAATACTTTCCTAAGTAATCATAATCTTCTAAACAAATAACTTATACATATCTTTTACCAAAATATCTCATACAAATCACATAAGCATACTAACTAACTCAGCAGTTCTAACTTCATCACTAGCAGCATTAAATCCTACACGCTTTTAACTTTGTACCAGCAGTAGTAACTTTTGTACTAACAGTACTAACTACTTAGCAATTTTTCTTCTAAGTCTATGAGCAGTCTTAACTTTCACTAGCAGTAGTAACTTCCTCTAGCAGTAGTAACGTCCTCTAGCAGTAGTAACTTTGTACTGGCAGTTGTAACTTCACCAGCAGTCTTAAACACTTAGAATAATTTTTATTGAAATTCTCCAGCAGCACTAACTTTGACTGAGCAGCATTAACATCAATATGAACAGTATTAATTACTAACAGCATAAAGAGGCTTTTTTAATCCTACTACAGAGTATTCTTCTCCTTGGGGGATGTAGTCTTTCTGGAACTTGGCTAGGTGCTTGCCGCATTCTTTAAAGATTGAGGAACAAGACGAGATCTATTAGGAGAATGATTTATTCTCGAACAACCCAAACCACTCACTCCTGCATCAAATGTCAATTTTGAATGTGAGGATGGTATCATTGCTTTTAACAATGGAATTGCATTGTTGGAGTCTAAAGAACCTTTATACCATCCCATACTTTCACTATCTTGACAAACTTGTTTGCATCTCTACACTTTAAAAAAACAAACAACCTTTAGCATTTTACTCAAAGTACCTTAGGGAATTCTGGTACACTGTTGAGGTAGATGATGTAACAAACACAATCAGCTTCAACCTCTCTTTCTTTGATAAACCACTTTCTTTTAACCTTGATGATTTTTTCCTCCATTACTGGTTTAAAGTATAGTGAGAACTATGTCCCTTTACCTCAAAAGGAGACGGTGAGGCTGCATTAGCAACTCTAAGACTTGTTGACGAGAACGATACCACTATTTTATCCACTGATCTTGTCAACTCGTCTTTGTTGATAACGAGATACTTCTCACCCATATAGACAGTTCTTATGGTGTATATAGTCAAATTGTTAGCCTTAAAATATGTCGGCTAATACGGAATTACATTAGTTTATACTAGCCGGACACGCAGGGACTAGAAATGTCAAGTATAGTAAGTAGATCGTGTCCAGTGCTATATATATCCCCTCCATACTTCCATGGAGGGGTGAGGATTCATAATTTTGTAATAAGGTGTGTGTGTTTCTCTCTCTAGAAAACACACATCTTCCCTTTTCTCTCACTAATCACTTTACCTACTTAAGATCCGATATCCATTCACAACATCACAATGTCAAATACCAATACCAATTTGCAAACACAAACATCAAGTGTTCTTCAGAATGACACAGTTTCTTCGTGTTCAATTTCTAAAGTTCAAGAGAAGACACAACTTTCAAGAATTAAATGCATGAAAAGTCTTCGAGCAATTCAGTCACAACTAAAGTTTCTCACAGATACTTTACAAGATTTTGGTACCATCATATCCTCAAGAGAACATTCGCTCAAAGACTTGGGATAACTACAATAGCATCTTACAAAGAAATAATTTCTCAGACTGATTGCAAGACTACTTTGACAAAACTCAGAACAACGTTTGAAAATGCTTTCAGTTCAGAAATCAAACGGCTGTATGCAAATTATACAAGATAATATGCACCAATCATTTTACGATGCATGATCTTTAACATGGATTCCCTCGGGAAATACATGCTGAGTTAATTCTTCATCAACAACAACATCCACCATTGTTGAAACAAAAGAATTTGATGCAAACACAAGAAGATCATCATCTCAATTCCCCGCATTGAATGTTGATTCATTGAATTTTGATTTAGTTGTCATACAAAACACTTGTCTGAGAATGACAACAGTAATTCAGAGAATGCTCCATCAAATTAGTAAAAGGTATAGCAAGCTTGAATCTTGAATACAAAGATTGCAACGCAATCAAATACAAAATGTCAAAAGCAAAAGAAAGATGCATGACATATAGTTAGATCTCTCAGTTCACAACCTACAAGTTCTTGTCAAAAAGATCACATAAAAGGCACTCCGAGCATTCGAACATGGATACAAACGGGCATTCATGTCACCTCTTAGTTCAATAGATTATTACTTTCACAAGAACAATGCTCCTCAACGTAGATCGACTACAAAAGCAACTTGACAAAGATGAATTTCAAGAAGATGGATCCATGACAGCCTTTTGGGTGGTAAACAACCAGTTCCAAAATTTCATCGATTCAAAGTTTACATTGGATTATGACAGTCAAATGACAGACACACGCTTTGTTCAATACACTGGAATCGAGGTTCAACACTTCAGAGATACACTACTCCAACACCTGGGTAATGTTAAGAAGTCCGTTGCTGAAAGAACACGTCATAAAAGACAGTATGAAAGAAGGGTGAATAAAAGACAGATGCAGACGCAAGAGAGTGAGATTGATACGGGTAAAGCATTGGATGTTGATTTGGTTGACACAGAAAGCATTAGGACAGACTCACATGCAAGATGAACAACAGCCGTGTCAGGGAATGAAACATATGCTGAGATGCAGAAATCAAACCCATTTATGACTAAGTAGCCAATGTGCTGAGTACAATTGACTGCTGAATGCAATATCTTTGCTATAGGACAACAGCATACTGAGCAACCTGAAATCATTAATGAAGGTAGGGTTGACCAGTATCCTGAAACATGTCAAGTTAAAAGTCCTATGCTTGATTCATCACCTGATAACCAGACAACTGAATACTCAAAACAATCACTCGAGTCTGAAAATATTTTGCTCAAAAAGACAGTTGCCCAATTTCAAAAAGATTTTTCAAGAATGGAAGCACATTGCATTGCTCTCGAGAACTAAATATCAAAATCAAATCTTAAAATCAGGGCAACATGGGTCAAATTTTGAAACAAACCAGTAATATAAGCCAAGATTGAAAAGGAAAATGATTTACTTGAACAATGAACATTGAATTAGACATATGTGGGCTACATTACGTAGGAAAATGAGACTTTTGACACAGCATTTACAAGATTTATAATGATTCTATTAAAATCACGAGATCTAAGACTACAGAACTGACAACATCTTTGCTTCTAATAAATGCTGAATTAAAAGCTCAGATTCAGGAAAAGGTTTTTGCAATTGCTGCTTTGAAAAATGACTTAAGGAAGTTAAAAGGAAATAGTGTAGATACTAAGTTTGACAAAACATCAGTCTTGGGGAAACCGGTGTTACCATCACTAAGAAACCAATCAGTTGTTAGACAACCGAATGCGTTTAAATCAGAAAGGGCTTCAAAAGTCAAAACAACGGTTTGGCCTTCCCAAGTTGATGTGAATAACAATTTGTCAAAACCAGTCACTCAACATTATTTTCCTAAAGGAAGAGAATCTGCTTTTGCAAAACCTGATCACGTGATTGCATCTAGCGAATCTAGGAATAGTTCTAAGAACATGCCAAGATTTAGTTCAAATGACATGGTTCATAATCACTATCTAGAGGAAGCTAAGAAAAAGACACAAGAAAGAGATAGGAATTCAAAAACTATTGTGATACCTTCCGCTAGATTATAAAACACTACAAATGGTAGCAAACCAAAACCTAGGAGCAACAATCAAACATCTAGGAGTTTGCCTGTATCAAGAGTAACTTCGCGTTACGCTAAAACGGCAGAGCCCAAAGCAACACTCTAAGAGTCCTAGTTCTTTCACAAGTCTAAACAATTTTGTTTGTTCTAACATGTCATAAGTTGTCTTTAATGCTAATCAATGATGCTTGTAAAACAAAATCCTGAAGGAAGTAAAACCCACCGTGCTTAAGGTTCCATCCAATAATACAACAAACAAATGAAACAAACCGTAGAGCAAATAAGAATTGCCAAGAAACAGAAAGACAGATCCCAATAGGAACATAGGTTTTTATCAAACAGACATCCCTGTCATGGGAAAAACAATACCACTCAGATCTTTATCCTAGTTGGAAACGCGAACGGGTAAAATTTTCAAGGACAGTTTGGTCTTTAAAGAGGTTCCAACTGGAAAGATATTCACTCCTAGCACAACCAAGGTTGACAGTGAACCCCCAAATGGTTCAAATGCAGATATCACTAACCAATATGAAAGTACGCAAACTCTTGATGTCAGTGCAGGTACTTCTAACTTAAGTGCAGGTACATCTTTCAATCCTAAAAAGGAAGAACTCAGAGTTTGGTTGCTGAAAAGACTGATATCTGAGAAACCAGGGCTTCATGGAATTTTCATCTGATGCATAAGCAATGACGTTTGATCACAACAGATCAAGCCTCGAACCTCAATGTCAAATGACGTTTGAACACATCCAGTTTCAAGCCTCAACCTCAATGTCAAATGTAGCGTTTGAATCCATAAGTTCAAGCCTCAAACCTCAATGTCAAACGACGTTTGAACACAACAGTTCAAGCCTCAAACCTCAATGTCAAACGACGTTTGAACACAACAGTTCAAGCCTCGAACCTCAATGTCAAATGACGTTTGAACACAACAGTTCAAGCCTCGAACCTCAATGTCAAATGACGTTTGAACACAACAGTTCAAGCCTCAAACCTCAATGTCAAATGACGTTTGATCACAACAGATCAAGCCTCAAACCTCAATGTCAAATGACGTTTGATCACAACAGATCAAGCCTCGAACCTCAATGTCAAATGACGTTTGAACAAAACGGTTCAAGCCTCGCACCACAATGTCAACAGAAGTTCATCAAGCAGCAGAGACAGTAACAACGACAAATGATTTGGATTGCTATACGGTCCGTTGTTCGACGATCTAATATGCTCAATGGAGAAAATCAAGTTGATTTAAAGATCTTGACCGCTTTACTACTGCTACTGGCTGAATCAATCCGATAAACGTCAACAACAACCTGATTCAACTTCATCCACTTCAACTCTAGCTACAACTGTCACTGCTGATGGAAACTTCGACTTGTAAATATTTTTTTTTCTCTTTATTTTGATTTGAAAAATATTTTTGAAAAAGAAAATACAAAAATATAAAACCAACAAAAAGAAAATAGAAAAATATAAAACCTAGAAAAACAAAATACAAAATCAGAAAATTTCAAAAATACCAAAAAGAATCTTCTCGACATGTCTCTTGGAATCGATAACATTTACGTACCTAGAAATGTTGATTAACATCGACACGGGCGTGTAAATGAAGTTCGAGCGAGAGTTTCAACTGCTTTCAAAACATGTCATTTCTAAATTTTTCTCAATGACTTATGTACATTTCAGTGCATAACTCGGTCCCGAATGTAATAGGGAAGTGTACGCTTCAGTGCGCTTACTCTATCATAGAAGAGAAGTCTTCTATCATGGTTTTAAAATCGTTGAACACAATTTTTCAAAAAGAACTTTCAATGTCAAAATTTTCTACAATATAATTTGTGGTCTTTTTCCATAAATAGTGGTATTTGTTAAAATTGTGTGTTCAACACTCCCTTCCTCGAATAATTTTCAAAGAATTGCAGTACGTAGAATGTCATTTTATGTAAATTAATTTCTGAGGGGGAGCTATCGGAATCTGAATTCATGCAATATCATGGTATAATTTTTCTCCCCATGGAATTTTTCATGTCAAATTTTAATCAATTGGTATTTCAAATACTAAGTGTTTTATTATTTAAAATAAGGGGAGAAAATTGTAATTAAAATATGATATAGACGAATGTGATCTTAAAGACTCTAAGTGCAACTCTGTCCTTCATGTGCTAAACAATTTCGAATCTCGGAGCACATGTGTAGGGGGAGTATTTGAAAATGTCAGAAAATGGTTTTTATGGTTTGATCTCTATACCCAACAACCAATTAATTTCACGAGCGATCTTGAAGTCATAAGGTGGATAGCTAGGTATTAAGTCCCGACGATCCAGACCAGAACCGAGGGATCTACCAAGACAACTCCATAGTTAGAAATAGCATCCTTATGTATGATTGGAGAAGAAGTAAAAAGGGAAAAACTGCCGACTAGATTGAGCTAACACGGAAACAATCACAACAGAGGTGTTATATTAATGGATTTCTTGTGGAGAAGCCATAGAAGGGGTTGAAGAATGAAAAAGAAATGTATGGATAAAGGGTGAAAAGAAAGAAGCCCTCCCTACCTCCTTAGGCAGAAACCGGGTCCAATTACATAATCTATCAAAATCACTATGAAGATTGTTGGATATTGAAGAACGACATATCATGGACCCAGAGATTGCATTGTCACAACGCCTTCCCAGCCATATCGGGTTTCCTCAAAATAAACTGTTCATTTGTCACGAGATACAACACGTTATCTATTGACATCTCACTCCGAGATTGTTATATATTGAATAGGTGGCAAGACTGCTCCAGCCCCCGATATAAAACTAAAAGTGCACAAATCCGAGTCTAGAGCAAGAAGAGATCAAATTAATAAATATCATAGGACACAATGTCAAATTACACTGTTGAAACATCACAAAGATGTCACAAGTTGTAACAAAGAGTCCGAAACTACGCAATATCTGATGAATCTGTCCAGAACACTCCGAGTGATACTTAAGTATTCACAGTGAAGATGGAAATCCTGCTTGAGCTAACTTCAAACAAGCACTTGTAGGTGACGTGCAAGATTCACATGAATCGAGCTTGTGCTAACTGGATATTATTTTGGTCCAAGTAAATGAAATGACGACTTAAATCAGAAAGAAGTAACTATCTGATTCACACTTACGTGTTGTCTGCTTTGAGACGAACCGGTAATAGAACTTAGCAAGCCATTGGAGAAGATCTAATACATCTATATCAAGAAGAGTTTCCTACTCTATAAGCTGGAAACCCTGTCAAGGAGATTCTATGAATCTACCTGAATCACAGGTATAGTTATTTATACTAAAAACGGAAACCGATGTTAATGCACCAAAGTCAGATGAATGACAAAGCCATATTCATCCTTTATTTTGCTGAACTGTCTTATTTCAGGTTTTAGGACGACGTGTGTTGCAGGCCCTCATTCCAGCTAAGTCCGGTTCATAAACCACATGCTTATACTCAAGTTTAAAAGATCAATCATTCAATGTCAAGATAGTTTGATTCTAATTTCTACCACCATCAAAGAGCCGCAAAGTCAAAAAAGAATCATCATTTGGTGAGATGTTGACCTTATAATCACATAAGTCAAACAAGAAGTAACAAGTTATGAGCATGTTGTCAAGAGCACAAGTTGATCAAAGAAAGTCAAATCAAGAGTTGATTCAGAAGTCAAGGAGATGATGCAAGATAACGATCTCAAAACTCAAAGTCAAATGATAAAGGCTCACGAACAAGATCAACAAAGCATGAATGATCAAAAGCCATACAAACAAGGACAAGACCAAAACAAGGGCAAAGCAAAAACGTCAAAAATCTCATCCTCAACGTCCAACTGTGTACGGAGGAGTGTGAAGGAAAGAGACCTTCAACATTGTTGGAGATTTTTAGCCTAATTGTTATATAAGTCGAACAAGAATTTTATCTACGATCTTAATATCATAATTAGTCTTGTTAAGTAATAGGCTAGTCGGGTTCAACGGGCTTGGATTGTAATCTAATATTGTCCATGTTTCGGGCTCAAAGCCCAAGAAAAGCCAAGCCCGGCCCAAGATAGAAAGCCCATAAGCCACTCATGGCTCAAGGGTATAAATAGAACCAGCCCTCCATGGAGAGGGTGTTGGTTACCATTTTCAGAATTATGTGTGTGTGCTGTAATCTTCCACCTCTTTATTTCTCTCTAATAATCTTTCATTTTCCTTATCTCTTTCTACCTTTTTTGGGCTTAATGGTTATAAGCTTATGTTGTGTATGGAAAATCTTTAGGGATACACAATGATTGGTAGGTATGCAGTGGTCTCACGAACATCAACCAACAATGAAATGCATACAACTTTTGATAGGGTTTTTGGAGATGACATTGGCAATGCTTATTCTCTGTTTTGCTGTCAAATTAACAACGTCAAGAAGGGAAGATAACCAAATCTTTTTTTATACGCGATATTTATCTCTTACTAGAACATTATTTAACACCGCCGAAGAGTGTTCATTTTATACACTAATGAGGTCATTTATAAAACCCCTAAATATGCAAAAACGCCCGATTATGATCTTATAGTTATGTTTTTGGGTTTTTAGCACCTTGGGATGGCATTTGGGAGAAAATACACGTGACTTGGGCTCATTTGGAGAGAACACTGACAAGATTTACACTCTACACCAATAACCTATGAAAGAATAGATGCACTCAAAGCCCTCAGGACGGCGTCACAATGCCCTAAAGTCGACATCGTATATGACTTTCAAGTGACTGCGTCAGAGATTCAGCTACTGCATCGAGGAAGTGGCCGACTTAAAGAAGATTAGATTCCACTATGTGGCGACTGCATCGAAGATTACAAAAGTGATGCCGTTGACGTCGAAATCTCCTATAAAAACAAAATCGTTTTAGGGATTTTAAGTGATATAACTTTGTATAACTTTTTGGGATGACGAACCCGTAATCTTTTATAGCAGCCTTTGTAGGTCTTTTAGGGCCTGCCTTCAAAACCTATTGTAATACCTTCAATCCATGTTTTAATCAAGTAAGATTATTTATCATTAATCATTCAATATGTCTATGTGTTGTTTGATTGATTTATTCTCTTGCTTTCCTTATAACATGTGAGGCTAAACCCTCCTTTGTATTTACTTATGATTGCATGAAACTTAGGTTGTAGATTCCTTATGATGGTTCTTACTTGTTGATGAATTGCGTGTTAGGCTTTAGGAAACAGCCATAAGATAATAAATTAGCATAAACGTCTAGGGAAACTGAGTTGCGTAGAAAGGATACCATCATAACGTCGTTCTTCATACTACCTTACCCCTTATATGGTTGATCCCTCTTAAGATATTTCACATGCATTTAATATACTCTTAGGGGCCTTGTAATAGTCTTCATACTACCATACTTGTGCGTTGCCTTAACAGAATATTAAATAGATGGCGGGTTCGTGTAATCCGTTCATGACCTAGGAAATACTTACACAGATCATCACAAGTGTGACAAAGCAACGGATCTAGGAGAAGCAATCTGAGGAGTAGTGCATGATTAGGTAAATACATTTGTTTATCATAAAGTTATCACCAATAGTTAGAGTATAATTAGTTTATCAAACAAACCTCTCAAACATATAATTTTTACCCTGCTTCTATAAAAGTAAAAACACAAAATAAACTTCATCTCAACCCTAGAATTCTGTTAGACCGTGATCAAGCCTTCCCAACCTATTCCCCTAGAAACTATAACAAACCCCCAATTCTCCTATACTACTACAACAGACAGTTAGGTATACTGCCATGAGTTGTAGAACATCTTATAGAAGTCCTTTACGGACCCTTGCATTAAGATTTTGACACCGCTGCCGGTGAATAGTTAGGTTTTAATCATTATTTAACTTAGTTCTACACACTTGAATCCTTTCAAGTGAGATTTTAATTCCGTACAATAGCTTTCTTGTACTTTATCTTTTCTTTGTGTCAATTGTTTTGTAAAATCCATTCTCGCGTCAACCAACTATAGGTAGACGAGAATCCTATCCGTTACTCTTGAAGAGATTACTCCATAACTAGGCCACGAGGATAAAGGAAATACAATTGAAGCTCCCCGTAGGGAACAATTTAGTTACATTCATCGATCCACAAACCATCTGGTTGTGGTCATAAACTGATGCTCATTCCACGACCTTCAGACCAGAGGATCCAACCAACACCTAAGGAATTCTTAAAACTTGTGGACTCACTTGACCTTCGCAATCAAACTAGCAATTGGCTTGAACGTCTTCCAGCAGGATCCATCACCACATGGGAGGATCTTACTACTCGTTTCCTTGCTCAATTCTTTCTATTAGGAAGGACTGCAAAACTCCGCAATGACATCCTTATGTTCCAACAACATCAAGGTGAGTCTCTCTTCGAAGAGTAATGGGCTCGTTTCAGGACCTTACTACAAAAATTCCCTCATCATGGCATCGATCTTTGGCTTTAAGTTCAATTTTTTTATGACCATGTCAATCCTGGTCACAAGACGAACCATTGACCAATCGGCCGGTGGCAAGCTTCGTGACAGAAACGCCGAAGAATCCTGGGCATTATTAGAGGACCTCGCCCTCTATGACAATGAAAGTTGGAACGACCCAAGGGATTTCGCTAAGCCGGTCAAGGCAATCACTTTGCCTCAAGATGTCCCGAGTACATCCGACCACCGTCTAATCGAGCTCGAAAATCAAGTCCAACACTTGATGGAAGCTCATCTTGCTCCGATGCAACCTACTCAAGTGAACAAAATTACTTCCTCACCCTTTAACCCCCAACTACACCACCTCCCCCCCGAACCCCCATGCTCACATAAGTTTTGTTAGATCTGTGTGTCCTATGAACACTCAGAATTGCAGTGGAAAATCCCGAATAAGCCTTTGTTGAATATGCATCCTCGTGTACCGACGAAGCGGGAGGTAAGTGGTACACTTTCAAACCCGAGCAAAACAATCTTGGTGACACCTACAATCTGTCATGGAAAAGTCACCCAAACCTTAGGTGGAGACAACCCCAAAATTCTCAAAATAATTTTTCAAACCCACCTAACCGGTTCCAACCCAACGGTTCGATCCCGAACCGTTCCTTCAACAACAATCCTCAAAATTTTAACAATCAATCAAATCTCAAAGGATTGGTGTCCAACTTCATGGCATCTCAAGACGCTAGATTGTCTAAGTTTGAAGCCGATTTCAAACAACAACAAAGCGAGATGACCAACAAAATTGACACATTGTTGAAAGCCATCACCGATCGAATAGCAGGAGCACTACCTAGCGACACGGTTAAGAACCCAAAACTGAGTATTAACTCTACCTCTCTAGTTTTGTCTACTCGTTCTTACCCAGCAGTAGATCCACAATGCTCATCTTACCTCCTCCACTTCAATCAATGTTTAATCAAAACATGTTTCTAATAGGATGGCAAAGTACTTCCCAGATGATCAGTTGAATTGCTAGGGATTTGCATCTTAACATAATAGTTCTTGAAATCCTAGCTCACGCCCCAATCTATAACCAATGCTAGATAAATACGTGGAAAGCTTAGAACTAGGCAAAAACGGATCAACATTTGTCCAACGCGAAGTATCTGCAAAGATAGAAGATCCTGGACTATTCACTCTACCCTATAGATTAGGGGACTCAAAACCTTTTAACACCTTGGCTGATTTAGGATCGTGTGTAAACATAATCCCGCTATACTCTACAAAAATCTTAACATCAAGAACTATTAGTGAAGAGACTGACCCAAACAAAACTGGTTTGCTTGAACAGAAACCAAATCCTACCCCGTTGGAATTGTTAAAGACGTAGAAGTCCACATAGGAAAACTAGAAGTATTAAATGATTTCTACGTAATTGATATGAAGAAAGACCCCGAAACCCCTTTGCTAGTGGGAAGAGGAATCCATAGCAACCGCCAATGCAATTTAGGATTTAGGAAAGCCAAAATAGCTGTAGGTAAGAAGGATCACTAGTTCGTATCTGTGGTAAAAGGAGTCGATTTAGGTGAAGAGGAAGCACCCTATTGGACCACGCTTGGAAAAAGGAAATCATACAAACCATGGCCTAGCTCGGATGGTGTAGGCACACAAACCCCTTATTATGCTAGGAAGGACTTTTTAGACTGTCACTTACCCAGATAATGGGAAATTGCTAAAGATGATGAGATCAATCCTTTTAAGGATGTCCTTGTGTTTAGAAGAATGGTGGAATTTTTAGGAGCTATACCCATAAACCTTAAGAGTAACATGTGGGAGTCGAAAGACTTAATCGAGAATCCGATCAATTAGGACAAACCACCCAAAGATGGAGATGGGGCATGGCATGCCAAAAATTTGTGATCAAAAGATCCGGATGAGAAGAATTCGCAAAACCCTAACAATCAATCCACCAATAAAAGCTCTCTGAAAAGAAAAAATCCAAGGGAGTATCACAAACTTGGACACTATCTATGACACTTAGCGTGTGACTTCGAATCTAGCTACAAACTCATAAATAAAGAAAGCGCTATTGGGAAGGAATAACCCAATATTTAATCTCCAAACATTTAGGAGTGCATTGTGTTTTATTATTTATTTGTTTGTTTTATTATGTTTGAATTACTTTGTAATCATGCTTTGTTTTTGTTGTAACCTCGTCTTATTTACAATCAAAGGTATTTTGCAACAAAATAAGTGTAGGGGAAATATCTGGTTTTTAATAACCATTTCAAACATTTAAAATAAAATAGATTTGAATTAATTTCGTGACTTTTCGAGTCATATATTTTGTAATGATTTAATTCCAGGTTTTATGTAGGACTTTTTGTTTCATCAGATATAACAATAAAAATGCGTGCAGAAATATCTCATAAAAAACGAATTAGGAATTTTTCACAGTGCCTAGATACGTCCGTCGGTAATTTAATCCCGACGCCGTCTCTAGGCACAGTGAAAAATTCCTCTCGTATTTTAATGAGAATTTTCTGCACGCAATTTTATAGTTATATCTGATGAACAAAGACTACCATAAAAAACCAGGAATTATCATTACAATCATATGACTCGAAACTGACACGAATTAATCTAAACAATTTATTTTAAATGTTTGAAATGGTTCTTAAAAACCAGATATTTCCCCTACACTTATTTTGTTGCAAAATACCTTTGATTGTAAATAAGACGAAGTTACAAACAAAATAAAGCATGATTACAAAGTGATGAATTCAAACATTATAAAATAAACAATACATAATAAAACACAAGACACTCCTAAATGTAGGAAAGTAAAAATTGGGTTGCCTCCTAAAAAGCGCTTTACTTTATTTACGAGTCTTGTAGCTAGACTCGACGTCACACGCTAAGTGTCATAGAAGTGGTCCAAGTTGATGATCTTCCTTAGACTTTACCTTACGGAGAGCGTTCTAGTCGTGGGGATTGATTGTAGGGTTTTGACGAACTCCTCTCCATCCGGATCAATTATCCTAATTTTGGCATGCCATGCCCCATCTCCATCTTTGGGTAGTTTGTCCTAATTGAATCGTAAAGAAACGAATAAAAATTTTTTTTTTGAATTTCTCGATTAAGTCATCGACTCCCACATGTACACTTAAGGTTAATATGTATAGCTCCTAAAAATTCCATCATTCTTACTAAACAGAACATGGGGGGGTGAAGGGGGGACGGGGGGGGGTGGGGGAAGGGGGACATCCCATAAAAGGATTGAACCCTCATCATCTCTAGAAATTTTCCCATTCTCCGGGAAAATGACAGTCTAAGAAGTCCTTCCTAGCATAGTAAGGGGTTTGTGCGCCTACACCATCCGAGCTAGGCCATGGTTTGTATGATTCCCTTTTTCCAAGCGTGGTCCAATAGGGTGCTTCCTCTTCACCTAAATCGACTCCCAAATACCGACCTAGTGATCCCTTCTCCTACCGCTATTTTGGCTTTCCTACAATCTATAACTGCATTGGCGGTTGCTAGGAATCCTCTTCCTACTAGTAAAGGGGTTTCGGGGTCTTTCTTCATGTCGATTACGTAGAAATCATTTAATACTTTAAGATTTCCTTTGTGGACTTCTACGTCTTTAACAATTCCAATGGGGTAAGATTTGGTTTCGTCAGCCAATCCGAAGATATGGTCAATCTCTTCTAATAGTGTGATGTTAAGCTTTGAAGAGGTATAGTGGGATTATGTTTACACATGATCTTAAATCAGCTAAGGTGTCGAAAGGTTTTGAGTTCCTTAATCTATAGGGTAGTGTGAATAGTCCAGGATCTTCTATCGTAGCAGATCACGATTCGCGATGGACAAATGATGATCCGTTTTTGCCTAGTTCTAGGCTCTCTACGTATTTATCCAACATTGCGTTTTAGATTGGAGCATGAGCTAGGACTTCGAGAACCGGTAGGTTAAGATGAAAATCCTAGAATTCAACTGACTCATCTGGGAAATGCTTGCCTCCTTGGAACATGTTTTGATAACATTGATTGAAATGAAGGGGTGAGATGAGCATTGGGGATCTACTGCTGGGTAAGAATGAGCAGACAAAACAAGAGAAGTAGATTAAGATTCAGTTTCAGTTTCCTTAACCGTGTCGCTAGTAAGTGCTCCTATTATTCAATCTGTGATGGCCTTCAATAATGTGTCAATTTTATTGGTTATCTTGCCTAGTTGTTGTTTGAAATCAGCTTTAAACTTAGAAAATCTAGTGTCTTGAGATGCCATAAAATTGGACACCAATCCTTCGAGATTTGATTGATTGGTATAAAATTTTGAGGATGTTGATGAAGGAACGGTTCGATAAACTGTTGGTTTAGAACCGGTTTAGGTGGGTTTGAAAAATTAATTGAGAATTTTGGGTTGCTCTACCTTAAGGTTTGGGTGACTTTTCCATGACGGACTGTAGATGTCATCAAAGAAGGGTATTGCTCGGGTTTGAAATTATACCACTTACCTCCTGTTTCGTCGGTACACAAGGATGCATATTCAACGAAGGCTTGATCGGGATTTTTCATGCAACACTGAGTGTCATAGGGACCACTACAGATCTCACATGAGGAAGTGATTTTGTTCACTTGAGTAGGTTGCGTCGGAGCAAGATGAGCTTCCATCAAGCGTTGAACTTGATTTTCAAGCTCGATTAGACGACGGTCAGATGTACTCGGGACATCTTGAGGCAAAGAGATTGCCTTGACCAGCGCAGCGAAATCTCTTGGCTCGTTACAACTTTCATTGTCATAGAGGGAGAGGTCCTCTAATAATGCCAGGATTCTCGTTTTTCCTGTCACGAAGCTTGCCATTGGCCGATTGGTCAATGGTTCATCTTGTGACGGGATTGATATGGTCATAAAATATATGGACTTGAAGCCAAAGATCGATGCCATGATGAGGGACCTTTTGGAGTAAGTCCTTGAAACGAGTCCATGCTTCTGAGAGAGACTCTCCTTGATGTTGTTGGAACATAAGGATGTCATTGCGGAGTTTTGCAGTCCTTCCAGATGGAAAGAATTGAGCAAGGAAACAAGTAGTAAGATCCTCCCATGTGGTGATGGATCCTGCTGGAAGATGTTCAAGCCAATTGCTAGCTTGATCGCGAAGGTCAAGTGAGTCCACAAGTTTTAAGAAATCCTTAAGGTGTTGGTTTGGATCCTCGGACTGAAGTCCGTGGAATGAGCATCCGTTTTGCACCAACCGGATGGTGTCGGATCGAAGAGGTACCACATTGTTCCCTACGAGGAGCTCAATGGTATTCCTGTAGCCCTCGTGGCTAGGTTTGGAGTAATCTTCAAGAGTACGGATAGGATTCTCGTCTCCCATAGTGGTTGACGAGAATGGATTACAAAACAATTGACACAAAGAAAAGATAAAGTACAAGAAAGCTAATGTACGGAATTAAAATCTCACTTGAAAGGATTCAAGTGAGTAGAACTAAGTTAAATAATGATTAAAACCTAACTATTCACCGGCAGCGGTGTCAAAAACTTAATGCAAGGGTCGTAAGGGACTTCTACATGAAGTTTTACAACTCCCTAGGCAGAGTACCTAATCGTTGTAGTAGTAGTATAGGCAAGACTTGGGGGTTGTTATCGTTCTCTAGGGGAATAGGTTGGGAAGGCTTGATCACGGTCTAACAGAATTCTAGGGGTTGAGAGAAGATTATTTTTGTATTTTTATATTTTATAGAAAGCAGGTAAAATCATATGTTTGAGAGGTTGGTTTGATAAACTAATTATAATCTAAACTACTGGTGATAACTTTATGATAAACAAATGTATTTACCTAATCATGCACTACTCCTCAGATTGCTTCTCCTAGATCCGTTGCTTTGTCACACTTGTGATGATCTGTGTAAGTATTTCCTAGGTCATGAACGGATTACACGAACCCGCCGTCTATTTAATATTCCGTTAAGGCAACGCACAAGTAAGGTAGTATGAAGACTATTACAAGGCCCCTAAGAGTATATTAAATGCATGTGAAATATCTTAAGAGGGATCAACCATATAAGGGGTAAGGTAGTATGAAGACTGTTACCGATGGTATCCTTTCTACACACTCGCGTTTCCCTAGACGTCTATGCCAATTTAATATCTTATGGCTAGTTTTCTAAAGCCTAACGCGCACATTCATCAACAAGAAGCAACATCAAAAGGATCTACAACCTAAGTTTCATGCAATCATAAGTAAATACAAAGGAGGGTTTAGCCTCGCATGTTATAAGGAAAGCAAGAGAATAAATCAATCAAACAACACATAGACATATTGAATGATTAATGATAAATAACCTTACTTGATTAAAACATGGATTGAAGGTAGTACAATAGGGTTTTGAGGCCCTAAAAATGACCTACAAAGCTGCTATAAAGACTAGGGTTCGTCTCCCAAAAGTTATACAAAGTTACACACTTAAAACCCTAAAAACGGTTTTGTATTTTTAGAGATATCGACGCGACGGCGTCGCTTTGTAATCCTGACGCCGTCACCACGTAGATGATTCTAGATAAACTTTAAGTCGGCCACGTCCTGACGCCATCGCTGAATCTCTGATGCCGTCCCCATGAAAGTCCTGACGCCGTCGCTTTATGAGTGCGACGCCATCTCCACACTCTGAGTGCACAATCACATGTTCTTGGTGTATAGGTCTAATCTGTCCGTTTCTTCTCCAAGATGAGCCCAAGTCACGTGTATTTCTCGCCAAATGCCATCCAATGTGCCTAAAAACCCAAAGAACAAACGATTAAGCACATAATCTGGGCATATTTGCATAATTTAGGGGGTTAAATGACCTCAAAAAGTGTATAAAATGACACCTCATCAGGGGTGTTACAAATGTTCAATGATGAGAGACAAATATCTTGTGTAGCAGATATTTGGTTCTCTTCCCTTCTTGCCTAATGTTAATTTGACAACAAGATCCGAGTACAAAATATTGCCAATGTCAATATCCAGACCCCAACACAAGTTGTATGTAATCATTTGTTGGTTGATGTTCGTGAGACCCCTGCATACCTCCCAAACATTTGTGTTATCCCAAAAAGCTTAATCCATACACAACATAAGCTATACCAATAAGCAAACAAAGGTAGAAAAGAGATAAGGAAAATGAAAGATTATTAGAGAGAAATAAAGAGGTGGAAGATTACACACACACACAAATTATGAAATGGTAACCAACACCCTCTCCATGTGTGGAGAGGGTTCTATTTATACCCTTGAGCCATGAGTGGCTTATGGGCTTTCTATCTTGGGCCGGGCTTGGCTTTTCTTGGGCTTTGAGCCCGAAACATGGACAATATTAGATTACAATCCAAGCCCGTTGAACCCGACTAGCCTATTACTTAACAAGACTAATTATGACTAATAAGACCGATAACATTCTTGTTCGACTTATATAAAATTAAGGCTAACAATCTCCCCCAATGTTGAGGTCTCTTTCTTCACACTCCTCCGTACCACCGATGACGTTGAGGATGTGATTTTTGACGTTTATGCTTTGCCTTGTTTTGGTCTTGTCTTGTTTGTAATGGCTTTGATCATTCATGCTTTGTGATCTTGATCTTGAGCCTTTATCATTTGACTTTGAGTTCTTGAGATCGTTATCTTGCATCATCTCCTTGACTTGAATCATCTTGATTTGACTTTCTTGATCAACTTGTGCTCTTGACCAACATGCTCATACTTGTCCATTCTTGTTACAATATGTGATTATAAGTCTAACATCTCCCCAACTGTTATTCTTTATTTGACTTTGCTGCTCATTTGATGGTGAGGGAAGATTATAATCAACTATCATGACATTGAACAGATTGACTTATGAAACGTGAGTATAAAGCATGTGGTTTAAATGAATCCGACTTCTCTGGAATGAGCTGCAACACCGTCGTCCTAAACCAGAAATAAGACAGTTTTACAATAAAAGATGAATATTGCTTTGTCATTCATCTTGACTTTGGTTGCATAAACCATCCGGTTACCCCTTTTATAGAATAAATAATATACCTGAGATCATGTAGATTCAAAGAATTCCTTGACAGGTTACCAGCTTAAAGAGTATGGGATCTACTGATAAAGATGTATTAGATCACCATGTTGCTAGTTCTCATTACCAGAACTCTCAAAGCAGACACACGGTAAGAGTGAATCAGATATTACTATCTTTCTGATTAAGACTCAATGACCATTTACGGACCAAAATCGATAACCAGTTAGCACAAGCACGATGTCATGTAGAATCTTGTCAAGTCACCTACCAAGAGCATGTTGATGTTAGCTCAACAGGATTTCATCTTCACTGTGAATACTTAATACACTTCCGGATGTTCTGCAAGATCTCAGGATAATCGCGTAGACTCCTTTGTTACAACTTGTGAACTTTGTGATGTTCAATCAAGTGTATTTGACATTGTGTCCTAATGATATTTATAATTTGATCTCTTCTAGGCTCTAGACTCGATTTGTGCACTTTTAGTTGATAGTAATCGGAGGCGTGGAGCAGTCGTCACCTATTCAATATTAACAATCTCGAGTGAGATGTCAAAAGATACGTGTGTATCTCCTTGGACAAATGAGACAAGTTTCTTTTGAGAGGAAACCCGAATGGCTGGAAGGTTGTGCATGCATCACTGGGACCATGATGTCGTACTTCCAATATCAACAATCATCATTGTGATTTTGATAGATTATGTATTGACCCGGTTTCTGCCTAAGGTGTAAGGAGGGCTTTTTTCTTTTCACCCTTTATCCATACATTTCTTTTTCATTCTTCAACCCCTTCAATGCTTACCAAGACGTCATTACTAACACCTTGTTGTGATTGTTCCAGTGTTAGCTCAATCTTAGTCTGCATTTTTCCCTTATACACATTCTTCTCCAATCATACCTAAGGACTGCTATTTCTAACTATGGAGTGTCCTTGGGTAGATCCCTCCGGTTCTGGTTGGATCGTAGGACTTATACCTAACCTAACCACCTTATGACTTCAGAATCGTCGTGAAATTAATAGGTTGTTGGGTATAGAGATCGAACCATAAAACCATTTTCTGACATTTTTATTTTCAAATACTCCCCCTACACATGTGCTCCGAGATTCGAAATTGTTTAGCACATGAAGGACAGAGTTGCACTTAGAGTCTTAAAGATCACTTTCTCCTATATCATATTTTAATTACAATTTTCTCCCCTTATTTTAAATAATAAAACACTTAGTATTTGAAATACCAATTGATTAAAATTTGACATGAAAAATTCCATGGGGAGAAAAATCTACCATGATTATTGCATGAATTCAGATTCCGATAGCTCCCCACAGAAATTAATTTACATTAATGAACATCTACGTACTACAATCTTTGAAAATATTTCGAGGAAGGGATTTGATTTGAACACACAATTTTAACAAATACCACTATTTATGGAAAAAGACCACAAATTATATTGTAGAAAATTTTGACATTGAAAGTTCTTTTTGAAAAATTGTGTTCAACGATTTTAAAACCATGATAGAAGACTTCTCTTCTATGATAGAGTAAGCGCACTGAAGCGTACACTTCCCTATTACATTCGGGACCGAGTTATGCACTGAAATGTACATAAGTCATTGAGAAGAATTTAGAAATGACATGTTTTGAAAGCATTTGAAACTCTTGTTCGAACTTCATTTACACGCCCGTGTCGATGTTAATCAACATTTCTAGGTACGTAAATGTTATCGATTCCAAGAGACATGTCGAGAAGATTATTTTTGGTATTTTTGAAAATTTTCTGATTTTGTATTTTGTTTTTCTAGGTTTTATATTTTTCTATTTTCTTTTTGTTGGTTTTATATTTTTGTATTTTCTTTTTCAAAAATATTTTTCAAATCAAAATAAAGAGAAAAAAAATATTTACAAGTCGAAGTTTCCATCAGCAGTGACAGATGTTGCTAGAGTTGAAGTAGATGAAGTTGAATCAGGTTGTTGTTGACGTTTATCGGATGCATCAGCAGTAGTAACAGCGGAAGACTTTAAAACAACTTGATTTTCTCCATTGAGATATTCGTCGAACAAAGGACCGAATAGCAAATCCAGCTCATTTGACGTTGTTACTGTCTCAGCTGCTTGATGAACTTCTGTTGACATTGTGGTTCGAGGCTTGAACCGTTTTGTTCAAACGTCATTTGACATTGAGGTTCGAGGCTTGATCTGTTGTGATCAAACGTCATTTGACATTGAGGTTTGAGGCTTGAACTGATGTGTTCAAACGTCATTTGACATTGAGGTTTGAGGCCTGAACTTGATGTTTCAAGACGTCATTTGACTTGAGGTTTAGAGCTTGACTGATTTGATCAAACGTCATTTGACATTTAGGTTTGAGGCTTGAACTGATGTGTTCAAACGTCATTTGACATTTAGGTTTGAGGCTTGAACTGATGTGTTCAAACGTCATTTGACATTTAGGTTTGAGGCTTGAACTGATGTGTTCAAACGTCATTTGACATTGAGGTTTGAGGCTTGATCTGTTGTGATCAAACGTCATTTGACATTGAGGTTTGAGGCCTGAACTGTTGTGAACAGACGTCATTGCTTATGCATCAGATGAAAATTCCATGAAGCCCTGGTTTCTCAGATATCAGTCTTTTCAGCAACCAAACTCTGAGTTCTTCCTTTTTAGGATTGAAAGATGTACCTGCACTTAAGTTAGAAGTACCTGCACTGACATCAAGAGTTTGCGCACTTTCATATTGGTTAGTGATATCTGCATTTGAACCATTTGGGGGTTCACTGTCAACCTTTGTTGTGCTAGGAGTGAATATCTTTCCAGTTGGAACCCATCTAAGACGCACATCCTGAAAATTGTTACCTTTGTTGTGGGTTCCGTCGTTACCACCTAAGACAAGATCTGAAGTTGTCATTGTTTCCCATCACAGCGTAAAGTCTGGTTATGATTAAAAACCTATGTCCAATAGGGATCGTCATTTCTGGTTTCTTGCATTCTTATTTGCTCTACGGGTTTTGTTTCTGTTGATGTCTTATTGGATGAACTTTAGCACGTGAGTTAACTTCCTTCAGGAGTTTTGTTATACAAGCATCATGAATTGCATTAAAAGACACCACTTATGACATGTAGAACTAACAAATTGTATAGAAACTATAAAGAACTAGAACCTCTTAGAGTGATCCTGCTTTGGGCACAGCCCGTTATCGAACGCAGTACTCATAGATACAGGCAAACTCCTAATGTTTGATTGTTGCTCTAGGTTAGTTTGCTACCATCAACAGTGCCTTTGAAAACTAAGCAAAAGCATCACACTAGTGTTTATTGAGTTCCTATCTCTTCTTGTGTCTTTTTTTTCCTACTTCATCTAGAAAGTGGATTATGAACCATGTCATTTGAACTAAATCTTTTGGCCATGTTCTTTAGAACTATTCCTAGATGAGCTAGATGCAATCACGTGATCAGGTTTTCAAAGCGGATTCTGTTTTTCTTAGGCAAATAATGTTTGAGTGACTGGTTTTGACAAATCTTATTCAAATCAACTTGGTAGGCAAACCAGTTTGTTTGACATTTGAGCCAGCTTTCAGATTTTAAACGCCTTCGGGTTGCTAACAACAATTGGTTTTCTTAGTGATGGTAACACCGGTTTCCCCAGACTGATGTTTTGTCCCCAAACATAGTATCTACAGCTATGTTTCCTTTTAACTTCCTTAAGTCATTTTTTCAAAGCAGCAATTGCAAAAACCTTTTCCTGAATCTGAGCTTTTAATTCAGCATTATTAGCAAGCAAAGATGTTGTCTGTTCTGTAGTCTTAGATCTCGTGATTTTAATAGAATCATATAAATCTTTGTAATGCTGTTTCAAAGTCTCATTTTCCCGGGGGGTTTAGCTGGGGGAAGGGGGTAGCCACACTATTTTTCTATTTCCATTGTTCATTGTTTCAAGTTAGCATCAAATTCCTTTTCAATCTTGGCTTTATTACTTGTTTGTTTCAAATTTGACCATGTTGGCCCTGATTTAAAGATTGATATGATATTAAGTTCGAGAGCAATGCAATGTGCTTCCATTCTTGAAAAATCTTTTTGAAATTGGGCAACTGTCTTTTTGAGCAAAATATTTTTAGACTCGAGTGATTGTTTTGAGTATTCAGTTGTCTGGTTATCAAGTGATGAATCAAGCATAAGACTTTTAACATGACATTGTTCAGGATACTGGTCAACCCTACCTTCATTAATGATTTCAGGTTGCTCAGTATGCTGAGAGTCCTATACAAAGAAATTGCATTCAGCAGTCAAATGTAGCCTCCAGCCATTGGCTCTTCGTCATAAATGGGTCTGATATCTGCATCATCAGCATCTGTATCATTCCCTGACTTGTTGCTGTCATCTTACACTGTTGAGTCTGTCCTAATGCTTTCCGTGTCAACCAAATCAGCATCCAATGCTTTACCCATATCAATCTCACTCTCTAGAGTCTGCATCTGTCTTTTATTCACCTTCTTTCATACTGTCTTTTATGACTGGTTTTCTTTCAGCAACAGGACTTCTTAACTTACCCTGGTGTTGGAGTATGTGTAACTCAGAAGCGATGAACTCGATTCCAGTGTATTGAAACAAAGCGTGTGTTCTGTCATTTGACTGTCATGAATCCAATGTAAACTTTGAACGATGAAATTTTGGAACAGGTTGTTTACCAACCCAAAAAGAAAAAGGAGGGGGGGGGAGGGAAGGTGGGCTGTCATTGGATCCATCTTCTTGAAATTCATCTTTGTCCAAGTGTGCTTTGTAGTCGATCTCGTTTAGGAGCATTGGTTCTTGGTTAAAGTATCAACGATCTTTGACCAAAGAGTGACATGAATGCCCGTTTGTATCCATGTTCGATGCGAGTGCCTTTTAAGTGATCTTTTGAAAGAACTTGAAGGTGTGAATGAAGAGATCGAAAATATGTCATGCATCTTTCTTTTGCTTTTGACATTTTGTATTTGATTGCATGCACATCTTTTGTTTCAGAATTCAAGCTGCATTCCTTTACTAATTTGTTGGATGCATTCTCTGAATTACTGTCTTCTTTCTCAGAACAAGTGTTTTGTATGACAACTAAATCAACCTTCAATGAATCAACATTCAATGCTGGAATTGGATTTGAATGATCTTCTTGTGTTTGCATCAACTCTTTTTTTCAACAAAATTGTGATTCGTTGTTGATGAAAATACTCAAGCTTGTATTTCCCGAGGGAATCCATGTTAAAGATCATTGCATCGAAAAATGAATGAGCATCATATCAGGTATAATACTGCATACGCTCTTTGATTTTCTGAATTGAAAGCATTTTTAAACGTTGTTTTGAGCTTTGTTAAAGTAGTCTTGCAATCAGTATGAGAAATTATTTCTTTGGTAAGATGCTATTCTAGTAAATCCAAGTCTTAAGCGAATGTTCCTGAAGATATGCAGGGAACCAAATCTTGTAAATTCTGTGAGAAACTTTAGTTGTGACTGAAATTACACGAAGAACTTTTCAAGCCATTTTAATTCTTGAAAGTTGTGTCTTCACTGAACTTTAGAAATTGAACACGAAGATACGTGCAATCTGAAAGAACACTTGAATGATAGTGTTGCAAATGGTATTGTATTTGACATTGTTATAGTGTGAATGGATATCGGATCTAAGTAGGTAAAGTGATTGTTGTTGTGGATTGAAATCAATTATCGTTCACGGGATTAAACAAATAGAAAGCCATATTATTAGTGAGAGAAAAGGGAAGATGTGTGTGTTCTAGAGAGAGAAACACACACACCTTATTACAAAATTATGAATCCCACCCCTCCATAGAAGTATGGGAGGGGATATATATAGCACTGGACACGAACTACTTACTATACTTAGACATTTCTAGTCCCTGCGTGTCCGGCTAGTATAAACTAATGTAATTCCGTATTAGCCGACATATTTTAAGGCTAACAATTTGACTATATACACCATAAGAACCCTCCATATCGGTGAGAAATATCTCGTTCTCAACGGAGACGAGTTGACAAGATCAGTGGATGAAATAGAGGTATCTTTCTCGTCAACAAGTCTTAGAGTTGCTAATGCAGCCCTCACCGTCTCCTTTGGTGGTAAAGGGACATAGTTCCCACTATACTTTAAACCAATGATGGAGAAAAAGTCATCAAGGTTAAAGGAAAGTGGTTTATCAAAACAGGAGAGGGTGAAGCTAATTGTGTTTGTTACACCATCTACCTTAGTAGTATACTAGAATTCCCAAAGGTACTTTAAGTAATATGTTGAAGGTTGTTTGACTAAAGCAGTAGAGATGCAACTGTTTGATAAGAACTGAAGCATGGGATGGTATAAAGGTTCTTTAGACTCTAACAATGCAATTACCTAGTTAAAAGCAATGATACCATCCTCACATTCAAAATTGACATTTGAAGCAGGTGTGAGTTGTTTTGGTTGTTGAGAATAAATCATTCTCCTAATAGATCTCGTCTTGTTCCTCAATCTTTAAAGAATGCGGCAAGCACCTAGCCAAGTTCCAGAAAGACTACATCCCCCAAGGAGAAGAATACTCTGTGTTGGGATTAAAAGCCTTCTTAATGCTGTTAGTATTACTACTGTTCTTATTGATGTTAATGCTGCTCAGTCAAAGTTAGTGCTGCTGGAGAATTTCAATGAAAATTATTCTAAGTGTTTAAGACTGTTGGTGAAGTTACAACTGCTAGTACAAAGTTACTACTGCCTCAGAGGAAGTTACTAAACTGCTAGAGGAAAGTAACTAGTGCCGGTGAAAGTTAAGACTGCTCATAGATTAGAAGAAAAATTGCTGAATTAGTTAGTACTGTTAGTACATAAGTACTACAGCTGGAACAAAGTTAAAGCTGTTAAGGAAATAATGCTGCTAGTGAAGAAGGTTAGTACTGCTGAGTAGTTATTACTGGCTTAGTGATTTGTATGAGATATTTTGATAAAAGATATGTATAAGTTATTTGTTTAGAAGATTATGATTACTTAAGAAAGTATTGTAAGCCGTTTAGGACTCCTTGGTGTATAAAAGGAGATCTTAGGGCATAGAGATTAATATACAAACACATACCAACACATATATCAAAAACGAGTCATTTATAAAATTATCATAGCTTCAAGGTCTTTGTAACCCTAATACTATCAGAGTATTCGTATTATTATCTTAATAATATTGAGCTTTATTTTGTTGAATTATTGTGTTTTACTGTTCCATTGAAAATTCTTCTTAATTGTGATTCCGCAAAATCTTTAATACATTCAACAAAGTTTCCTACTATAGTTGTTTTAGATTATCTAAAATAACTAAACCTAAACAAGCTCAAGGAATTCAATCTAATAGAAGTATTGAAGTGGGACAACAAGTGGTAATCAGAGCTTGTTGCTTTTGAGAAACTTTGCTAGAAGATATGGATCAAGATTCTGCACACATGGTGCCTGCATCTAAAGTTCTCATGCTCAAACCGGGTAAGTTTGAGTTATGGAGGATGAGGATTGAACAATACATCCAGATGATAGACTATGCATTGTGGGAAGTCATAGAGAATGGTGCAACCTTGCCGAAAACACAAGTTGTGGAAGGTGTTACAACAGTGATGCCTATTACATCTGCTAAAAAGATCAGGCTCAAAGAAGATAAAAGAGAAAGGCTAGAAGTAACTTTAAATGGGCATTGCCTAATGAATCACAGGTTAAAGTTTAACTCTATAAAGGATGCTAAGCTGTTGCTGGAAGCTATTGAAAAGAGATTTGGTGGGAATGAAGCTACTAAAAAGACTCAAAGGAATCTCTTAAAGCATCAATATGAAAACTTCACTGCTCCAAGCTCAGAGATGCTTGATCAAACTTTTGATAGGCTTCAAAAGCTTGTGAGTCAGTTGGAGCGTTTGGTAAAAACTTTACACGAAGATGTTAATCAAAAGTTATTAAGAAGTTTGTCACATGAGTGGAACACACATGCTATTGTGTGGAGGAATAAAGCTGATTTGAAAACAATGAGCATGGATGACTCTACAACAACCTCAATTGTATGAAACCAGAGAGTTAGAAGGGAACTCTAGCTCAAGTTTAAGCATACAGAACATGGCTTTTGTGTCCTCTTTCTAATATCAACACTAGCGTCCCTCTAAAGAACAGTTAATGCTGCTCATGGAGTTACTATTGGTAGCACTCAAGTTAATACTGCTACTCTACAAATTATTGATAACTAAGTGATGCTGTTATTTGTTCATGTCTTTGCTAGTCACCAAATAGTCCTCAACTTGCACAGATGACTTGCAACAAATTCCATCCTGTATGACGATAGAAGAGATGGATTATGAATGAAAAAGGCCATGGTTAACCATGAGGGCTAGAATGTTTTTGAAGAATACATAAGAAGCTACTTTTAATGGCAATGAGACTAATTCTTTTGAAAGTCCAAAGTGGAGTGCACAACTGCCACAAGAGGGGACATTTTACTAGAGAGTGTAGAGCTCCAAGAAATCAAGACAACAAAAAGGAAAGCTCGAGAAGGAGTGTGCATGTGGAAACATTTACTTCCACATCTTTGGTGTTATGTGATGGTCTTGGTTGTTATGATTGGAGTGATCAGGCAGAGGAAGGGCCTAATTATGCACTCATGGCTTACTCATCTTCAAGTTCAGACTCAGAGGTATCTAATGATTCAAATTGTTCAAAATCTTGTATGGAAACTGTTAAATTACTTAAATCTTAAAATGATCAACTATTAAGAGATTTAGAGAAATCTAGTTTAATTGTTTTAGGTTATAAAACAGGTTTAGAATCAGTGGAAGAAAAACTTAAATTTTATAAAAAGAATGAGTCTGTTTATGTAAAAAAACATTAATGGCTTAAAATGAGATATTCAAGTAGGAGCAATAACTATTAGAGAGCTTAGGAAGAAGCTTGAAAAAAATCAAAGAAAAAATAGCAATCAACTTAATTTAGATATAATTTGAAATGCATCTGAAGTCTAAACAACTCATAGAGTGTCAGAGTGTAGATAATTGCCAAGAAAGGTTTAGTTTATGAAAAATAAATGTAAATTTTCATGCCTCCATAAAAACTTGATTAGTCATTTAATGGTTGAGATGATTGTTAATAAGCCAGTAGTTGAAAAAAAAAGTCTGAAAAAGAATGTGTCTAGATAGGTTAGGAAGAATGATGTGCCCTAATTATTGAAGAATGGTGTGTCCAGATAGTGATAAGAAAATGTGTCTCTCCTAAAACTAAGAAGAAAACAGTTAATCCTAGTATTGCTAAGAATAGAGTTTTTTCAAACTAATCAACAAGAGAAAACTACTAGGAAAACTGTTAAACAAGCTGAGAAACATAGGCAAAATACTCACAGTCTAAGAGGCAATCAAAGAAATTGGAACAATATGATGTCTCAAAGACTAGGAAGCAATTTTAAGATGTTTAATAAGGCCTGTTATGCATGTGGGACGCTTTGATCAATGTGCAAGTTGATTGCATTTCCCATAAAAAACAATTTAAAATCAAAGGATGGTTAAATCTGTTTGGAACAAATGCTCAAAGGTGAATCATCAAAATTTTGCAAAAAAGACTACCCATAATCTAAAAAGAACATGGTGTCCAAGCGCATTTACTAAATAACGTATGGCTTAGTACAATTATAATGCTAGACAAAATTATTTCCAAAACATCAGTATCAGTTAATACCGCTTACAAGTTGATACTGCTCATTCAAAAACCCACAGTGAAAGCTGGCAATACCAATGTCATATCTTTATAAAAGAGCACATTCAACTATTAAAAGGCTCATTAATAATAACACAGCATTTAAAAATAGTAATATTAATCAAAGTGTTAATACTGTTATGGGTAAAAATGTTAATACTGCTAGGCCAAAAGCAGTAGTTAATGCTGTTCAGGGAAATATTGTTAATGCTATTAAGGCCTCAGCTTGTTGGGTTTGGAAACCAAAGACTAAAGTTTTAGACCATGTTTCTAAACACAATAGTGCATCAACCATCCTAAAAAGGTTTGATTATATTGATGCACAAGGCAGATCCAAGTCAGTGATGGCTTGGGTCCCCAAAAGAAACTGATTTTCTTATCTAATGTACAGGGCAATCCACAATGGAATTTTTTTAATTTTTACAAGATAACTAGTGATTTAATAGTGGATGCTCACTTGAACAAGACTATAACAGTGTCCTATCTTACTGGCTAGTAAGAGATAGATGGAGGATATGATTACTTTATGGAGTGAACCCAAGGAGGGAAATCACAGGAAAAGGTAATCATTAAAACTGGTAATCTAAGCTTTTGAAAATGTGAATATTTGTGAGAGAGTTAAAGTTAAATCTCTTTAGTGTCTCACAAATGTGTGATAAAAAGAATAGGTGTCTTTTTTAATGACACGTAATGTATTGTTTTATCTCCAAACTTTAAGTTAATTAATGAAAGTCATGTTTTACTTAGAGTTCCTAGAAAGAACAATATGTATAGTTTTGATTTTAAAGAACGATTAGTTTCCTAGAAAGAGGTTTAAGCTTTTGCTTTTTGCGAAAAGCTACAATCTGATGATCTAACTTTGTCCATAGAAGTCTAGCTCACAAAAATTGTAAACCATGATAAATTTGGTTAAAAGGGGAATATCTTGTAAGAGATTTACCTTCCAAACTTTTTGAAAATGATGAAACCTGTGTTGCTTGTCAAAAGGTAAAGCAGCACAAAGCCTCTTGTAAGACTAAAATAGAGAACTCGATCAGGCTTTCTTTTTACACTTGTGTTTGGCATATGGGACTTTTTTGGGTTCTAACATTTGTAAAAGTCCTTATGAAAAAAATGTATTGTCTAGTTGTCACAGAAGATTATAGTAGGTTACATGGTTTTTCTTTCTACTACTAAGGATGAGACCCTAGTGGCATCATAAGTCTTTTATAACTAGACAAATAGAAAATCTTGTATATCACAAGGTTAAAGTGATAAGATGGTGAAATGAACTGAGTTCAAGGGTAAAAGAGAAATGAATCAGATGTTTTGTAAAATAAGGGTATTTTTAGACAATTAGTGAGCAAGAACCCATATCAAAAATGGAGTTTGCTGAAAGGAGGATAAGACACTAAATGAGGCTATTAGTATTATGCTAGCTTATTCTAAGTTGCCAACTAACTTTTTTGGCAAAGCATTAACACTGCTTGTTTAAGTACAAAAATAGAGTGTTAGTAGTTTAAGCCTTGTTTACAAGACCCCCATAAGAACTTTTTCAATGTAGAACACCAACTTTAAAGTTTTATGAGACCATTTTGAGAGTCATTGGTTACTATTCTTAATACCATAGATCACTTAGGCAAATTTGATGGTAAGGCTGATGAAGGTTTCTTTGTTGGATACTCTTTGAATAGTAAAGCCTTTAGAGTATTTAATAGTAGAACAAGGATAGTGGAAGAAAACTTGCATATTAGGTTTAGTGAAAGTACACCTAATGTTGCAAGGAGTGGACCAGATTGGCTATTTGATATTGATGCACAAACAAGAACAATGAATTATGAGTCAATTGTTGCAAGTACACAGTCTAATGGTTTTGCAGGTACAAAGCAAGTTGATAAGAAGGTTCAAGCAAGAAATGAGACAGAACCTGGTCCAAAGATTATATCAGCTACCATTATTGGACTGTTGATCCACCATTTTCCAAGATCCAAAGAATGTTCACAATATAGATGGGATCAAACCTTCAAGTGATGATGGAAAGAAGGTTGATGAAGATCCAAGAAAAGATAGTGAAAGTAATGATCAAGAGAAGGAAGATAATGTTAACAGCACTAACAATGTTAATGCTGCTAGCACAAATGAAGTTAATGTTGTTGGTGGAAAAACAAGCATTGAACTTCCAGATGATCCAAATATGCCTGCTTTGGAAGATTATAGCATATTTGACTTCACAAGAGATGATGAAGATGATGGTGTAGTGGCTGACATGAACAATTTGGATACAACAATCCAAGTCAGTCCTAATCCAACTACAAGAATTCATAAAGATCATCCTCTTGATCAAGTGATTGGAGATTTGCAATCAGCTACACAAACAAGAAGAATGTCAAAGAATTTGGAGGAACATGGGTTTGTTAGTACTATTCAACAAAGAACAAACCATAAAGACCTTCAAAACTGCTTGTTTGCTTGCTTTTTATCACAAGAAGAACCCAAAAAGGTAATTCATGCATTAAAGGATCCAAGCTGGATAGAGGCTATGCAGGAAGAGCTTCTACAATTCAAGCTACAAGAAGTTTGGACTTTAGTGGATTTACCAAATGGAAAAAGGGCTATAGGCACTAAATGGGTCTTCAGGAATAAAAAGGATGAAAGAGGAATTGTGATAAGAAACAAAGCAAGATTGGTTGCTCAAGGGTACACACAAGAAGAAGGGATTGACTATGATGAAGTCTTTGCCCCTGTTGCAAGAATTGAAGCAATTAGGCTATTTTTAGCTTATGCTTCATTTAAAGATTTTATGGTGTATCAAATGGATGTAAAAAGTGCTTTTCTCTATGGAAAGATTGAAGAAGAGGTGTATGTATGTCAACCACCAGGATTTGAAGATCCAGACTTTCCTGATAGAGTGTACAAGGTTGAAAAAGCATTGTATGGACTACATCAAGCTCCTAGAGCTTGGTATGAAACCTTGTCAACATATCTGTTGGACAATGAGTTTCAAAGAGGGAAAATTGACAAAACCTTATTCATCAAAAGGTACAAAGGTGATATTTTGCTGGTCCAAGTGTATGTGGATGATATCATCTTTGGTTCAACAAAGAAGGAGCTGTGCAATGCATTTGAGAAGTTGATGCATGAGAAATTTTAGATGAGTTCTATGGGAGAACTTACATTCTTTTTGGGATTACAAGTGCAGCAGAAGAAGGATGGCATATTTATTAGTCAAGATAAATATGTTGGTGAAATTTTAAAGAAATTTGGGTTTACAGAAGTCAAGACTGCAAGCACACCAATGGAAACTCAAAAGCCTCTACTCAAGGATGAAGATGGTGAAGAAGTAGATGTTCATATGTATAGGTCAATGATTGGTTCATTGATGTATCTTACATCTTCAAGACCTGACATCATGTTTGCAGTGTGTGCCTGTGCTAGATACCAAGTCAATCTAAAGGTTTCACATCTTCATGCTGTGAAAAGGATTTTTAGGTACTTAAAAGGTCAACCAAAATTGGGCCTTTGGTATCCAAAAGATTCTCCTTTTGATTTGGTAGCATACACTGATAGTGATTATGCTAGAGCAAGCTTGGATAGGAAGTCTACAACAGGAGGTTGTCAATTTCTTGGATGTAGATTAATATCATGGCAATGCAAGAAATAGACAGTGGTTGCAAATTCAACAACCGAAGCTGAGTATGTGGTTGCTTCAAGTTGCTATGGACAAGTGCTTTGGATTCAGAATAAACTACTTGATTATGGGTACAATTTTATGCATACCAAGATCTTTATTGACAATAACAATTGTAATGCCCCGACCCTAAAGGGTAGAAGTATTACAAATATGGTGTGACATCAAAGGCATACATAATCATAACACAAGCATAAACAGCGGAAGTCTCAAATAAATAACCAAAAGAAAATAAGTCAACATGACTTAAGGTACATAAGTTCTCAAAGGACAGACATATCCAACGAAATAACCGAAATAATGAAGGTCTCGAAAAGCAACAAATCATATATCAAAACTAAGATCTCTAGGGTAAGTCCACACTCAGCACTCATATCCCGAAAGCAACCCCAGCTCCTAGCTTAGATACCTGCCGCAGGAAAAGAAAGTGCGGCTGAGCTTACAAAGCCCAGTGAACAGATATATATAATCGAACGCAAAAGATAACGGGAAATCAAAGGATACGATATAAGGTGCAAAGGATATCACAAGACATGATCAAAGGAATACAAATATAAGGTAAGACAAATCAGAAGTCAATTCATAGTGTAAGGTAAGATGAATCAGAAAGTCAAATCAAGTCCAATTACCAAGCCCAAACAAATCATATCATAGTAACCATGGAGTCATGAGCTCCCAAAATTTGTGAAAGACGTGGAATGCACCCAAACATCAGTCACCAAATATACATATATCATAATGTCATAATCCATCGAATACAAAACAAATCTAGGATGCATCCATACGCCCCTTAAACAAATAATAATCTTCATAATGCGCATATAATATCAAATGGGGGACGGCGTGAGAAATCACCTCACTCACACATGAGTCATGTCCAAAGGTGCTTCAATGACACGGCCATGTTACCTTCATGGCTAGGAAACAAATAGTGGCTCGGGTCTCAAACTGAAGGGTTCAAAGCAAAGTCATATCAAAGTTCATTTCAAAGGGATCATAGCAAAGGTTCAATGTCAAAGGTTCAAATATCAAAGGTAGCATAGCAGGGTTCAGATAGAACATAATAACAGATCATATAAGAGAACCAAGATAAAAGGCTCAGAGCAAATGTAGCAAATCACATAAGTAATCAAAGATAGAGAGGAATATGTCATGAGAAACCTTAACGATAAGGTCAGAATATCTGTGTACTTTATCCGAAGCAAATCATAATCAAAGAAAACACCACAGGAAATCAAAATCACTCCCTCTTGACCGAACCTAAAGAAATGATGAATTCGAATTACAAACCATTCATTTAAGTTATACTTTCCATTTTTAGTAACTTTCCATTTTTAGTAACTTTCCATTTTTAGTAACTTTCCATTTTTAGTAAGTTTCCATTTTTAGTAAGTTTCCATTTTTAGTAAGTTTCCAAAATTAGTAATATTCATCATTTGAGATTCTATTAAGTATTTAACATGTCAACCTTACAAGTTTAGGGTTAAATATGACAACTTTCCATATTTTAGGGTTTAATATACAAAATCAACAATTTTCAAGGTTAAAAGTGTAAATATCAAAGTTTCACATTTTATTCAGATTATACCTTCCATTTTCTGTATTTACAAGTCAAACCCTTAATTTACACAATTTACATATTTAGCCCTTTTTGTTTATTAATTATTTAAACAATATCTTTAAATAATCCAGTAATTACAAAACAAGTCCAAATATATTACAAAAATGGCAATTTCATACTTTATACATTTCAATACGTAACCAAACCATCCACTTTTTCAAGAATTTACAATTTCAGTTCCCCTCTATTTTCATTAATTAAATTTATAATTACTTTATTAATATGAATTAACCATTTTAATCCAAAATAATATCAAAATGACACTTTATACCCCCCAACTTATTTTATACAGAATATAATAAATATAATAACATGTTTAAAACAGAGCTCATAGTTTTAGAAATTACAAATCACCCCCTTATACTTTAAAAATCCAATCGGCTAAGTAATTAAATCAACAAAACCCTAATTAAATTTTTCCCCAAACATTTTCCAATTTTTATACAATAATTAGCCTTAAAAGAACCTGGAAAAATTAGCAAAACCGAACCCTAAATTTGTTTTTTAACCTTTTTCATCCCTTTTCCCTTTATTCGAAAATCGGCAACAAAGAAAAACCCCAAACAAATTTTTGACCTCTCCTAAATTTTTCAACAATTTATCTAGAGTTACATATGAATATAATACTACCTAGAAAAATATAAAAATTAGAGTACAAATATTGATGATCCGAGTTTCATAATTATTCAAATTAGGGTTTCTAACATGTTTTTAATTAATTTGAACAATTATAAAACATGCATGAATAATTTTCCTTAAGCATAGAATAGAATTGAATTATGATGAAAAAAGAGATACAAAAATACCTTGAGAACCGTGGTGATTTTTCGCATTATTGACACACGAAATTTGTTTTTTCGAACCAAATAAATTCTCCACGATCGAACCACGCCTTAACAATATTCCATATTTCCCACCTTCCTTGATCTCCAAAACACCTTAGAAAAATGGTCCTTGCCCTTGAATAATTTTGTGCCACCTCCTTTTGATTTTTAGGGTTTTCGGTGGTTTTTGTATTAGGATTTAACAAAATAAAATGAAATAAAGATAATATGGAGAAATTTGGCCGAGTTTATGGGCTTTCAAATGACTAATTCAGAATTTTAATCTTGCCAATATTTATTTTGTAATTATACATATTTATTTTATATTAATTGTAATGTATAAGTAATTAAATGTAATTAATTTCGGCATAAATACATATGCCTAAACATAATTCTTTTTCTTATATAAATATAGGGTGATTTTAATCTTATATAATTTTCATAATTGTCATATGTTGATATTTTTTATAATTTCTAGAATTAAAATTGAAATTTATGCATGCTTTTAATTTAATTTCTGCATTAGGGGTATATTGGTAATTTAACACTTGTGGAGATTTTTTTAGGTTTTACAACAATACTATATGCAAATTAAAAATCAGTTATTCATTAAAAAAACAAAGCATATAAGATTAACATCATTTTATTAGGGAATGCAATGAAAGAAGTTGATTTCAATGGTCAAAATATCATACTGACAATAAAGATGCAGATATAACATACAAAAGCTTTTTGATTTAAGTAGGTTTTAATATTTGGATTGGTAGTAATTGGAATTGTTAAATACCTTAAAATCTTTATCACTTTATGAATTATTTAAGTTTTGAAAATTAATTATTAAAATTATTCAAGTCTTAAAAAGTTTATTCTATTAAGTAACAATTAATGCTGCTAGTTATACTTGATACTGCTGAGTTTCTACTATTAGTTATACTTAATACTGTTAGGTATAATTAATACTGTGATTATTGTGAAAATTGCTATGGATTGTGTTTTCTTGGTTTTTGGACTAACATTTTGCATGAAAAGCTGGTTATTAGAGAAAATAGACAGAGAGTTTTGGTGAGAAAAAGAATTGAGAGAATTGGTGAGAATAAAAACAGAAAGAGAGCTGTGTGGAATAAAAACAGACAGAGTGATTTGGTGAGTAAAAGAATTGAGAGAAGTGGTGAGTTGAAAAACAGAAAGAGAGTTGAATATATTAAAAACAGACAGAGTGTTTGGAATGGAATTGGAGTTAATGCTGGTGACTCAAAGTTAATGCTGCTAGGCATAAACTTAATACTGTTGGTAAAAGTTAATGCTGCTAGGCATAAACTTACTACTGCTGGTGAAAGTTAATGCTGCTAGGCATAAACTTACTACTGCTGTTGAAAGTTAATGCTGCCAGGCATAAACTTACTACTGTTGTTGAAAGTTAATGCTGCCAGGCATAACTTACTACTGCTGGTGACAGTTAATGCTGTTGAGGGTATTTTCATAAATACTTCGATTAAGGGTTTCAATCACTCATTTAATCGATTTCATTCACTCATATACTCTCTAATCACAAACCCTAACTCAATTTTATCATTCATCATCAAAACCCAACACAAATGGCGGATCTAAAGTTTGCAGATACTCACAATTTGGTCGCGTTTTTGTCTGAACCCATAGAAAGTGAAGGGTTTGAGCAGATAAATGATTTTCTGAATGTAAATCCTATAAGATATGCACTAACAATCAATCCCACTATATACATTTCGTGCATAGACCAGTTCTAGTCTACTGTCAAAGCCAAAACTATCAATGAAGAAGTATAGTTACATGCCCTAGTGGATAGAAAGAAGATAATCATAACTGAATCAACTATGAGAGAAGAGATCTCAACTAGAATGCTGAAGAGGTTGAATGTCTAACCAATTCTACCATTTGAATGAGCTTTCGCACTGAAGGGTATGAGAAAATTTACAAAGCTTACATTCAAAGGCATTCTTTTTCCCACATGAATTTCTGAATTCATACTATTTTACAATGCCTTAAGATTCCAAGACTACTGAATTGGAATGAGTTTTAGCAAGCACTATGGCATCTGCAATTATCTGTTTAGCTACAAACCAGAAGTTTAACTTTTTAAAATACATTTTTGAAAGTATGGTGAAGAACTTGGATAGTATGGGCAAATTTTTTACGTATCCAAGGTTTATACAAGTCTTTTTGGATAAACAACTTGAATGGATGCCTACTCACAACAGAATATATATTTCACCCTCTCACACTAAGAAGATATTTAGGAATATGAGAAGGGTAGGGAAAGGTTTTTCTAGAAGGGAAACACCATTCTTCTAAATAATGGTGGTACAAGATCAAGCAGAAATAGGTGAAGGTTCAGCAAATCCCACTGATCCCCATCACACACCCACTTTTATTCAACCATCAACATCTAAACCTGAAAAGAAACAAAAACCTAGAAAGCCAAAGATAAAGGTCACTCAGATACCTCAGTCTAGTGGTCCTACTAAACATGTAGCAGATGAGGATGTCTATAAGGAGTTGGATGACAGTTTGGTGAAGGTCACCACTACTGCTTCTAGCTTAGAAGCAAAGCAGGACAGTGGTAACATAGCTAAGACCCAATCCAAGGCAACACCTAATGAATCTAGTTCTCTAGGAACTACTTGTTGATACAAAAGTTGGACGATCCTTGATTAGATCCGAATTAGGTGTAATACGGATCTGTTAGGCTCCGGTTCCTGTATCAATTGAGTCTTGATGTATGAGACCTGCGCACTAAGAAAACAAAGCACCGTTAGGCTTACCGTGGGATTGTCTCCCACGATTATCCTCCGGCGTGAGAGTAAGTAATCGGTTTAGGGTTTAGTAGAAAGTTAGGGTTATGAGAGCATACCTTAGATGAGAGCCTAGGTGCTCTTTATATACTCACCAAACCCTAATGGCTTTGTCCCATTAAATTAGGTTAAACCCGAGAGCCCCACCGTCATTTAAGTACTAGTGGGCCACTCCTGATTATGACTCGTCCCGTACGGGTGTTATAGATACATTCGCACTGTGCCCTAGTTGGGCCTCATGGGCTAAATCCTCGTCGTGATAGCCCATATTGTCAATGGGCCTCCTCCATGGGCAGTACCATTCGGGTCCCCGGGGGTGGTGTGAAAAGCTTAAACCCGTATTGATGTCGCTATGGCCCATTCATCATGGGCCTGGGTATGAGTACTATTCGCGGGTCGGGTTCATGACCCGAGGTTGGACTATACGTCATCATGTCCCCCCAGTCTAGTATGCGCTTGGTAAGACCGCGGATGCTAGACTACAAATAGTTGCGGCAAATATTCCAGGATGCGTATCGAGGAAGAAACAAGGAATTGTCCCGCCCAGAACAATGAATCTGGTCAACTTGAGTCGCAAAAAGTGCACTTCGTAATTCGTGAAAAAGGTAGCTAGAACATAGCTTATATGTTGTACCCCTACCACACGATTAGGACAAGTGGGGGACACGTGTTCCTCATCCGGCGTCGTGTCAGTAACAACTTGCCCTATATAAGGGTTCGCCTCCATTTCACTGTTAGTGCCACAGTAAAAAAAAATCTCTTCCACCACCATTGATAAAGCTTCCATTAATCATCAAAGATCAGATACAGGTAATAAGCGCGTGCGCATCCAAACCCTTGCTTCACAAATCATGGTGTTGCAACTTACTGATTTTACATCAGAAATAACAGATGAGGAACTTCGTGAGTTCACATCTGAGTATTACATCCCGTCCGCACTGCACCCGGTAGTGCCGGCTGCGAGTGCGAGTATAGATATGCGGATTCCCAGTGGGGAAGGTTAAGGGGTATCACCGGTTCTTTGAATTTTTGCCAATCACATGAACCCCTTCGTTTTTAAGTGCAACGTCTGAATATATATCTGTCTTCAAAATTCCCAATTGCCTTGCAATAGTGCACGTGCAAAAAATAACCAATTTTGAGGTTGATAGCCGCCTATTGGAGATTCATCCCACGGTCCATTGTTCACGCGCCCTTCTATCACACTCTGTCAAACGTGATTGTATCGTTTCCAAGCGCGCCGGACGTTTGCAGTGCTATACCAAAAAATTAGATGCGCTAAGGCGTTGGAGGGAGATGTTCTTCTGGGTAGACGATGCGTTGGTTCCCTGGGTTTGGCATTCTAAACCCAGGGTCAATGTCAAGGGATGAGCGTCCACCCCCCGGGTCGTATAGTATGGAGGATGCGGAACTTATAAATGAGAACCGTATCCCTATCAACGCATACTCGGAGGCCTTTCTATGCCACATGGGTATTAGTCGTAATTATTTCCAAAGCCCCGAGGAAGTGCCGACGTTTATAGGCGATGACGGCCGGGGTGGGTGCTTGTCCTTCCTTCTCCCTCATTCAGTAGTGTAAGCGCTCTTTCTTAATTAAGCTTATGTAACCATTTGTTTTGTGTTTTCTCTTTTTGTGGCGCAGAGATGGATTTGTTTAGCGTGGTGCATTTGAGTAAGCCCAAGCAGGTGACCGAGGGGGTGCGCCCTTTAAGAGATGGTGAGGAGCCGCTGTTGGAAAGTACCGCAGGGCGCACAATGGAACTCGTGCTGGAGCAACCGGAAGTTGAGAGTACTGATGTGTTAGCACCCACACCCCTGCGCAGTGTGCCAAGTGCAACTGTGGAGCCCCCCAGGCCAGACGCAACAAGCGTTGGCTCTTCAGAGGATGCTGATGTCGCAGAAGTTGATTCTGGGTTGAAACGCAAGAGGGCTACCGGTGATGACGGCGCGGGCCCGTCAAAGAGGGTGCGTCATGTCAGTCTAGGTTTGAGTACATCGACTGAGGAGGAAACCCCGGATGCGTCACCCACGCTTGCTGCCAAAGAGGTGACCGAGACTCCTCCCCCCAAGTAAGTAATTTTAGCTTCCATGTCCGTCCAATAATAGTGTTGATGATACGCAATCACGATAAAGTAATGTGTAATCCTCATTATCGATTGGTTGTTTGCAGTGTCGAGGCTACTAGTGATTCCTCTGCGCCGGTGACGCATGCTGCGCAGTCCCCACCCCAGACTGGTCCCAAGGCATTCGAGGGTATGCCAGTGGATCAGCTTATGGAGGAGTTTGATATGGTCACTGCCAGCAAGCCGCGCTCGTCGGCGCATCTGAGAGCAAGGTTTTCTATTGAAAGCAGCCAAGTATACATAAGACTAAAAAAAAAAGAGATCCTGCTGCTGAAGACACAGTTGGCAGATGCGCAGGCTGAGGCAGAGTCTTCGAGGTCTTATGCACAGAACCTTGCCGAGGAAAAAATGGCACTGCTTGTCAAGGTAGAGCAAGAGCGCGCGGATGCTGCGGAGTACAAGGCAAGTTGTCACTGGGCTGTGAAGTATTTGGAGGGGGGTAAGAACAATCATTTTGCAGGGTTGGATGAGTTTCGCCAGAGAGTGGGGGGGCTGTTGGAGAAGCAGGAGGAGAAGTTGCGCAAACTCAGTATTATTATGATGAGAGCTTTTTATCCTCAATGATTGTCTCCATTGCTGAGCGCAGGGTGGCCTCATAGCCCTGGGCTGGCTTGCTGCCATGAGCACTTTGGAATCTCAGGAGGTCAAGCAGTCCTTTGGGGATGTTGTGAAGTTTGCATTGGCACGTGGTAAGGCGGAAGCGGTGGAGTGTAACTTCATGAAAGAGGTATGCTGATAGTGCCTGCCGCACAGGTACCCGGGAAAGACAAAGCTATAGGAGCCTGTTGCTGCGATGGAGGTGATGAAACAGTTGATGCAACCTCATATTGCACAACTGTATCTTGACCATGGGGGAATTTACCCATAGATGTTATAATGGCGGGGTACTATGGTCAAGGGCATGCCTCCGAGGGCGCTGAGGGCCAGCCTGATTACTTTCTCAAGCCGGATGTGGCGCAACTGCATGTTCCTATCTTTTCCCGTCCGGGTGACATCCTTAATCCTTTTTCACTTGAGAGGGAGATTCCGTTGAAGGAATCTTAGAGGCCCGACTCATAAGGCTTGCTAAGAAGAAGGGTGTGAAGTGTAATGAGAAATATTATGCGGTTGGTGCAGGCGCCACATCCCCCGTCCGGATGGATTGCCCTCATGTGTGGCGACTGTGCTACCTAATGAATAGGAACTCCTGGGGAAGCTTGAGAGGCTGGAGATGCAGCAATACCAAGTTGGCAGGGTCATAAGCAAAGTCCGTTGTCATAGCATCTAGGTATTTCTTCCTTCTTAAACTTATCGTTTTTTTGGTGATATCAGGTAAAGTTTGATTAAGTAAACTCGTGGTTCTTGTGTAAAAGCTATCCTTTTGGACCCATAGTATGGGTCGCATGTTATTGTGACTTATGCGATTGTACGCGCACAATATTAGTTATAAAAGTTGACAAAATGTTTGTGCATAATTAGTTGCCTTTGCATGAAAGGCTTGTTTATGATGTGCCATTTGTCAAATTGTTGTGAACATAGTCATTACAAAGTTCATGACTGCAAAATATGCTAAGTTTATATGTATGGGTTGACATTACAATTACATGCGGCGTACCGCGAATACCATATCAAGAAGTCAAAAGTTTTGACTCCCAATTTGTTAAACGTGCACCGTGTGCGCTGCTGCGCATCCGTCGTGGAATGCGCATTGAAACTTACTCCAACGTCTTGAGAGAAAGGTGTTTAACAAGGATTCATGATCCAATGTTGATGGGTTTGCAACCCTCTTACTCAACGAGTCATTTAGTAGGTTTACTCATCCTTTTCCCATCGTGGGGTTATTAGGTGCATGCACGCCGCGTAGGCACAGAATAATGTAACAACAATATTGAGACATAAATAGGTATTCATAATAAGCATGTAAAGTGAATTGTGTCGCGGAGTTAGCTAGAAACCGCGACATGTAAGTAGTACTTGCAAAAATGAAAAACATTTGTCTTTAAAAAAAAAAAATAAATAAGTACGCATATACCCAGTGAGCACTTCCCTAAAGATAGCATTTCTTGAGATTGCAGATATTCCACGTGCGGGGCAACTCACGCCCGTCCATGTCACGCAGCTTGTATGCTCCTTTTCCAAGTGCTTCCGTAACCTCGTAGGGTCCTTCCCACTTTGGTCCCAGCTTTCCTGTGTCTTCCACGTGGCTTGCGTCGTTAGCACGATATCTCAAGTCCTCCTGGTCTAAATGATACTCCTGCAAACTTTAGCGTCATAGTATCCCTTCATATCAACTTTTCTTTTTCCCTTCACGTAAGTCTGTCGCGTTCACAAGCTCTCCTCCAAGATGTCCAAGTCTATTCGTCGTTCATCGTCATTGGTTGCGATATTGACCTCCGCAGTACGAATAGTTGGCATTCCGATTTCGGCTGGTATAACGGCTTCCGTCCCATAGACAAGAGAGAAGGGAGTGTCCCCTGTGCTAACTTTGATGGTTGTGCGATGTGCCCACAAGACATGTGACAATTCCTCTACCCACCTACCTTTATGTCTTTCTAGGCGCGCCTTGATTCCCTCGCCTAGACTTCGATTCGCGCGCTTAACCAAACCATTGGTCTGTGGGTGTTTAACCGACGCAAAACGCTGTAGAATGCTTAATCTCGTGCACCAGTCTTTGAACGGGTTATCACATAATTGTTTCCCATTGTCCGAAACGATTTCTCCAGATAATCCAAAACGGCACACAATGTTATCCCACACAAATCGTTTGACCTGATTCCCCGTGATTGTGGCGACTGCTTTCGCCTCGATCCATTTAGTAAAGTAGTCTATAGCCACGATAAGGAATTTCAATCCTCCTGCTGCAACAGGAAAGGGACCAGCGATGTCGATACCCCACTTGTGGAATGGCCATGGTGAGGTGATAGGTGTTAGCTCCTGTTGTGGTTGACGCGGGATTGGTCTATGTACTTGGCAATCGTTGCATTTTTGTATCATGTCGCGTGCGTCGAGGTGCATGGTGGGCCAGTAGTACCCAGACCGTAAGGCTCTCGCGACTACAGATCGTGGTCCTGAGTACATGCTGCATGAACCCGCATGAATCTCGCGGAGCACATAGTCTGCCTGAATAGGTCCGACGCATCGGAGCCATGGTTGTAGGAACGAACGTCGATAGAGGACCCCATTTCGAAGTTCGAATCTCTGCGCCGTGCGGCGTATTCGCCGGGCATCCTTTTGTTCATGAGGGAGCGTGCCCTTGCTTATGAATTCAATGATAGGGGTCATCCACGTAGGATCCTGCTCTTCTATCACCGTGGATATCTCCATCTCCGCGATGGATTTGTTCTTCAAGATTTCGACCAACACCTGCTTTGATAGGTGCGCGAAGCTTGTGGATGCGATCTTACTTAAGGCATCCGCTTTTTTGTTGTCACCTCTAGGAACTTGCCTAATGGTGAATCTATCAAAGCTCTGGATTAGTGACTTGGTCTTGTCGAGGTATTGAATCATGTTGTCTTCTTTAGCCACATATTCGCCCAACACATGGTTGGCTACTAAACGGGAGTCCACATTTGCTTCTAGGTTACGTACACCCATTCGAGCTGCAATGCGTAGTCCCGCAATGAGGGCTTCGTACTCCGCCTCGTTGTTCGTGGCTGAGAATTCAAAGCGCAGTGCGTAAGTGAATTCCATTCCTTCCGGGTTAGTGAGGATGAGGCCTGCACCCGACCCGTCCACGCATGACGATCCATCCGTGAATAAGATCCATGGGTCTTGGAGTTTTACTTCGCTCTGGGGGAGGACAGCATCGGTTTCTGGTTTTTCGATGAGAAAATCCGCCAGAATCTGTCCTTTCACTGCGGTGCGTGGTCTATAAGAGATGTTATGCTCCCCGAGCAACACGCTCCACTTTTGCAATCGCCCCGACGCATCAGGTTTAGAGATAACCTGTTTGATGGGTTGATCTGTGATTACCGCTATTGGGTGCGCTTGAAAATATCTGCGCAGTCTTTTGGCGGCAAATACTAACGCCAGGATCAGCTTCTCCATTGCACTATAGTTGATCTCCGTTTCCTTGAGTGCTTTACTTACGAAGTATACCGATGTTTGTATGGAGTCCTTATCTGTCAGTAGCACGGCGCTAATTGCCTCATGCGTTGCAGATAAATATATTATCAACTCCTCCCCTGGTCGGGGTACGACTAGCGTGGGATGTGCTGCTATATGCTGCTTGAGTAGCGTTAAAGCTTCTTCTGCTTCTATAGTACAATGGAAGTCTCCCTTCTTCGTACACTTCCTGAGTGTTTTAAACAAGGGGAGTGACTTGTCTGTTGACTTGGATAGGAACCTGTTCAAACCGGCTAACTTCCCATTTAACGCTAACTTCCCATTTAACGACTTAGATTCTTTCATCGTGCGCGGTGAAGGAAGTTGGATGACAGCTTTTGTTTTTTCTGGACACGGCTTGATGCCGTCAGGTTCTATCAAGTATCCGAGGAACATGCCTTCTGTAGCCCCAAAAGTGCATTTTTTAGGATTGAGCTTCATGTTGATTTTTCGCAGTGCCCTGAAAGTTTCTACAATGTCGCGCACCAACTCGTCCTCGGTGTGGCTCTTTATAACAAGGTCATCGACATAGACTTCCAGGTTGCGGCCCACTTGCCCCTCGAACGCGTTATCTACCAGTCGCTGGTAGGTGGCACCCGCATTCTTTAGGCCAAAAGGCATCTTTGTATAGCAATAGACACCTTGACTTGTGTGAAAGGCTGTCTTTTTTCCTCGTTCAATCTTGGCATTTGGGATTTGGTGTTACCCTTGTATGCTATCCAAGAAGGCACTTGAAGGGGTTTCCGAATAAGGTACTCCATTTTCCAGTCTATCTCTGGGTAGTGGATAGCAGTCTTGTGGTCATGCTTTGTTATGTCGTGAAGTCCACGCACATCCGCCAGCTACCTATCGCTCTTTTTGACCTTAAAGGGTTGGAGTGCCCAGTCTTGGTAATAGAATCTCTCTCGCATGATAACTGACCTCCACAAGTTTATGTACCTCATCAGAGGCCTTAGGCGCTCTAGGCTTGCCGCGTTTTTTCTGCCTTATGGAGAGTATCCTTGTCTGATTTCAACTTGTGTTCTGTGATCGATCGTGGACACACCAGTCTGTGTTTTGGTTCCCATACAAAGATATCGACGTTTCTTTGCAAGAGTGCGCACACAGCCGCCCTACCCGTATCAGACAGCGACCCCCCGATCGATACCTCTTGCTCCGGGGTAATCGGATGAATCGCGACCTTCAAGTTTGTCACTTTGGTTTGCGTGTGCCTCTGATCTTGCGTTACGTCACATGTTACTGTGTTGCATTCTTTAGGCGGTGCGGCGGTGTTGTAGATGGTGACAATTCCGCCGTCGACGGGGAATTTTAGCATCCTGTAGGCCGTGGATGGGACCGCGCGTATCGCTGATATTTCTGGTCTTCCAAGAATGCCATTGTATGGCGATGGTGATCTGATCACCATAAAATGTCATCCAGGCTGTTGGGAGTTCTCCTATTGCCAACCATAACTGGTAATCGTAGTTGCCCCATGGGCCATATCTTTTCTCCCGTGAAGCCAGTCAACGACGTCGTGGCCGGGTTTAACTGACTTTTTTACTTTTCAGGGCGCAGTCTTTTGAAGCACGGTTGTACAGTTATGTATGCAGTTGCTCCCCATCAATGTACATGCGGTGGATGTCGTGACCCGCTGCATTTATCTCGATGGTAAGTGGCTCCACCACTGCGTTGTCCGCAGTTAAAGTGGGAAAAGAGATGCTACTTCCATGCGGGAAAATTTTAGATGTGGATCCCCACCTCCGACAACCCCCCCTCCCCCTCCTCCCTCCCTGCCTTATTCATTCCCGCCCCCCACCCCCTCCCCGCCCCCCCCCCACCCCCCCCCCCCCCCAATGACTGCACATACACCGCTCACCCCGCACCTCATTTGTTAGCCTTGTCTCTGGTGCGGTTTTCTTGCCGCCAGACCTCCTTTGTCTTATCTTTCCTTCTTTGATGTTCTTCACCAGGTGATCCAATCTGCTTCCTTGACCAATTTGTCAATTAGCTGGCGCAGTTGGACGCACTCATTGGTAGTATGGCCCTTCTGCCTATGATACTCGCAGTATCCGTTCCCCACGCGTTGCTCCTCTGGAGTGCGCATTGGTGGTGGTTTTGGGAAGTTTGAACCTTCTGTTGCGAGTATCTCCTTTGGGGTCATCTCAGGTGGGGTGTTACTTGTCGTTCCCCCGCCCACCCTCTGCCGCGGTAGCTTATTGTTGCGACTGCTACTCTGGTCGTTGGATTGTCTCCTGGATTGTTCCTGTGGGACCTGTTGGTTGGAGTATTCCTTTTCTGCTGTCGCGGCGGCGGCTTTCCTTGAATGAAGGGACCTTGTACGTTTCATCATTCTATCGAGGTTTGGGGAACCCTATCATTCAACCTTTTGATAAGTTCTGGGTTATTTATTCCATTCATAAACCCTGAGATCTTGAGAATTTCGGGGCACGCCTTGACGTGTATGCATTCATCCTTATAGCGCTCTACGTAGGCGCTTGTGGACTCCCCTTGGCGCTGTTTTACCCTGGCAAGCTCGACAGGGTTCTTGGCACACTTCTTCCTTTGAGTAAAATTTAAGCGGAATGCCCTCCGCAACTCTTCAAACCCATCAATGCTTCTGCGTGGTAGTTTGCTGAACCAGTTCCGCGCGTTTCCTACTAACGTGGAATTGAACATGTGGCACCACACGGGTTGTGGCCAGTTTTCAATAGTGGCCGCCGATTCGAAGATTTTTAGATGGTCATCAGGATCACCTGTCCCATCATAAGTTTTTACATTAGCAGGCATGCGCCTTTTCTTATCCTCCGAGAAATCGCTAATGCGCCGCGTAAATGCGTCGACCTTTTGACGACGCCATGGACGGGACATATCTTCGTCTTCATCTCCACGATATTTGTTCTTGGATTTCCAGTGTCCCGTTTCTGCGTCCTCGTTGTCCGAGGTATCTTCTGAGGACGACTTACTCCTTCTGACGGCGATTCGGCTGATGTCCTCGGAGTCCGAACTTGGAAAACTTTCACTCGGGGAGCCCCACTGTCTAAGCCTGCTGTGGACAGCGCGACTGCCCAGCCTATCACGGACGCTGATGCGCCGGTCATTGTTTTCATGAGTGTCCAAGTTCTGCAAGTTAGCTGTTTGAGTACCCGAAACTTGCTTTCCGATTCTACCAAATACTGGAGGTCGACGGTTATCCTTTCTGCGCCTTTCCTTTCGGTGGCGCGGTGGAGATACTTCGTCCTCCGGACCGAAGTTAAGTCGGGCCTGTAGGCTCTGGCTTGATCTCTTTTTTGTTTCCTCTTGCATGAGGGCGACCAAAGTCTCGTAGTTCTGAGATACGAAATCACTCGGCGCCAGTTCAGTCGCGACCCCTTCCAGTGTGAGGTTGTCAGCCCCTAACTCGGGACCCTTGTTTCGAATGGGTGGGGGTGGCGGCTCGGTGGTATTCGTCCCTGGCGCCGTTTGAGGAGGGGTGGTGAAAGCAGCACGCTGTAGATCTTCCGTGCTTGTGATTGTGGCGGTTGGCTGGGTTGTCCCCAGGGACGGTCCCGTCGCTGGGAAGACCAGATCATATGGCGTATTGGTGCTTCCAGAGGCCTGCTTGGAGACCTGTCTAGAGGCTTGGTCGCTCTGCTTCTTCGCCTGCGGAGTCCGCTGGGTAAAGTTTCCTTGCTTTGTCATTCTAGATTTTGGCAGTGTTCTTAGTGTCTGGTCCCACGGATGGCGCCAATCTGTTGATACAAAAGTTGGACGATCCTTGATTAGATCCGAATTAGGTGTAATACGGATCTGTTAGGCTCCGGTTCCTGTATCAATTGAGTCTTGATGTATGAGACCTGCGCACTAAGAAAACAAAGCACCGTTAGGCTTACCGTGGGATTGTCTCCCACGATTATCCTCCGGCGTGAGAGTAAGTAATCGGTTTAGGGTTTAGTAGAAAGTTAGGGTTATGAGAGCATACCTTAGATGAGAGCCTAGGTGCTCTTTATATACTCACCAAACCCTAATGGGCTTTGTCCCATTAATTAGGTTAATACCCGAGAGGCCCCACCGTCATTTAGTAACTAGTGGGCCCACCTCATGATTATGACTCGTCCGTAACGGGTGTTATAGATACCTGCGCACGTGTGCGCTAGTTGGGCCTCATGGGCCTAAATCCTCGTCGTGATAGCCCATATGTCATGGGCTCCTCCATGGGCAGTACCATTCGGGCCTTGGAAACCCGTATTGATGTCGCTATGGCCCATTCATCATGGGCCTGGGTATGAGTACTATTCGCGGGTCGGGTTCATGACCCGAGGTTGGACTATACGTCATCAAGGTCTTTAATGGTAAAATAGTTGGAGGCAGGGACAAGCCAATGATCACACTTTTAGAGTACATCAGGGAGTATTGCATGAAGAGAATTGTGAATGTACAAGGTGTGATTGATAAATGTACTGGTCCTTTGACCCCTACTACAACCCGAATCTTGGAATCCATCAAGAAAAAAGCACATTTGATGAAGGTGCAATGGAATGGAGCAAATAAGTATCAAGTTTCAGGTTCACTTGGTGATCATTGTGTTGTGGATGCAGTGAGTATGACATGTTCATGTAGGAAATGGGAATTGACATGGATTCCTTGTAAGCATGCTGTTGCAGCTTGTTAGAATATGGCTCTGAATGACCGGGCGACACCACCCCCAGAAACTTAGGTCAATCCTTGTTATTAGTTAAGTACATGAAAGGAAACATACTCTCACAAGATACAACCTATTTGTGGGACCAAGTACTGGGTGAAGTTCACATGTCTAACAACACTTTTTCCACCCAAGCATCATGTCCAGGTAGGGCGACCAAGGAAGAAAAGAAAGAGGTCCAAACATGAGGATGAA
>BQNB010030260.1:0-20000 GCA_026074375.1 Tanacetum coccineum
GGTTTATTGTTTGTACTGCTAGCTTTGATATATATCGGACAAAACACAGTTTTTAGATTTCGTATAACACACATAAAAGGAAGTTAATATTGTTGTGGTTATTAGTACTGCTAGGGTTAGTAGTTACTATTGTTGGACTTAAACCAAGATTTAATGGCTCATTTTTGGAATTATTGGATTAATTGATTACGAAGAAGGTTATTTATCACTTATTTGAAAATGAAGTGGAATTATTTGGGTTTGTGTTCTTATCATATCTCAAATGGCTTACAACATTTGGAGATAACTTGTCCGTGCTTAGAAACGATGTGACGAAGACTTGACAAATCTAGCAAAGGTGTGCGATTTCTCTTATGGTGCTCAATGCGTACATTTGCTATCACTTTGGTTATGTGTCTCATAGATTATGAGGATAATTGTCAAGAGATTGCGGTCTCCTTATACATTGGTTTTGGGTATACGTTTGATGTCACGTGGATAGTACAAGATATAAAACACATGTTTGGGTTGTTCTACTTCAGCATCAAGTTCGTTATACTTAGTTTTCTTCATCAGTGATCATTACATAGAGCCTACAGAATTGAAGATTCAAGAAATGGTTAACATATAGGTTTCAGGGGAAGCTTAATGTTAAAATGTTTAACCATTTATATGCTACATCGAGGTGAAGGTTTTTAATACTGCTAGTTATTATTACTACTGCTAGTTTAAGTTTCTACTGCTCAAGTTCATTTTTCTTAAGGTGAGTAATGGAGGCCAATTTGGGTCATTGGAATACTTGGATTAGAAGTGTAATATTGGTTCGTAGTTGTGAAAATCAAAATTGCATACTTTAGTCTCCTATTTGATTATGACAAAAAGGGGAAGAAGATATGCAACTTACAGATCCTTGGTAGAATTGCATGGATTAAGGAGAAGTATGTTTCATTCATATATATTAACTTCAGGGGAAGTTTGTGCTTATTTTGTTTTGTCATCATCAAATAGGGGAAGATTGTTGGGAAATATTGATTTGATGAGACAAAATAAATAAAAGAATGAAACATAAGGACTAAATCTAGCATTATGGAATTCTACAAGCTGGTGGAGGATATTCTACAAAAGATAAAAGATTCCAAAAGATATGATTCTTGAAGATAAAGATGAAGTTTATTAAAGAATTAAAAGATTTAGTTTCCTCATACAATTATGTTTTCCCTTGTAAATCTAGATGGACTCTACTATATAAAGAGATCCCTAGATATAGTTTTTTATGTCTCAAAGATGTAAACACCATAAAAGTGTGTGTGTCTAGGCGTCAAGTCCTCTAAGTGGACTCCTAGGGTTTGTGTGTTTTAGCCTCAAGGATCTTTGATTCCTTGTTATAGTTTAGATAACACGTTCTACGATTGATCACGTAGAATTGGGGCTTGTAGTAGTCATTGTATAAAGATTATGATGAAACATTGTTAGGAAATAATAAAGAATGTTCTTAATGTTTATTCAGCTGTGCATTCTATTGTTCTTTGTTATTGTTCATTCTAGATTAAAGTTCTAAACAAACTAAGCTTAAACGATCATATGGTTTCTACATAAGTCCATTCGGTAACCTTAGTCATCGTAAAAATAATTATAATTTGGTTGAAAATGACACGTTTACTCATAATAAGCATATTAGAGAAATTTTAAGAAAAATAATATTTTTTTCGCCTTTTAGTGAACTTATTAAAATAATTAAATAATAAAATAATATTTTATTATTTAAAATCAAAAATTATGTTCTTAAGTGAAATTTTCTAAGTATAAACATTTTACAAAATTTCGACATGACCCGTACTTTTATACAACGTTTTCTAAGGTTTTTATCTTTTATTTCAAACACTTTTCAAACTTTCGACACTTTTCCGACAATATTCCAAAATCTCAATCTTTAACGTTTACTAAAATATTTCTCCCAAAATAATGTTCAATATCACTTTGTAAATACATTTCACTTTCAAAAGTCCTTCAAAACTCTTAAAACGACTATATATCGCTTATTGGGCTTTAAGACCCAATATGGGTCCATTAAGATATTTATAAGTCCAAAATAAGATCCAAGCCCAAAACCAAGGCTCATTTATATACAAAATTCATACTAATAAGTAGAAAATAATCCGGACCACAATAAGCCCTCCCATTAAGCCACGGATTAAATGGACTTATTGGGCCGTGAGTCCATAAGCTCCAAAATACCTATATTAAGCTTGAAAATAAGCTAATAAGCTACGTATCGCATTCGGTTGCTACCATAACCTATAAAAATAGTCCATGAACATACGTCATACCACAAAAATATTCAAAATCATTTCCCTTGTGATTTAGAGATGAGACGTGAGCATATAAGCTCAAATAAGCCACGAAATGAGCCCAAAATAAGCCACACAAGCTATTATCCAAAATAAGCTATCTAGCAATATATGTTTCTCAACCATCATGACCACAACATCAAAACTACAAAAAACCCTTTGTTTCTTTTCTTATCTGACGCAACCAAACACCTATTTTTATATCCGTTTTGTTTCCAAAAATCTATTTTCACGACGATCAACTTATACAACTAACATCTATGCATCAATATAAACCCAAAAGGACAAACGAAATTTAAATTTAAAAAATTACAAGAAAATCTTCAAAAATGTAGATTTCGACACGAACCGGACAACCCAAACGTTGTTTAAATGAATACCCAAATACTCGTATCAACCTGTAGTATCTCGTTCTTGCTTAAAGTTGGAAAATTTATGGTGTTTTGTGGCTTGCTTGGTTCAGACGCATATGGCACACACACACTTATGTGTGTGTTTTATTTTATTTTTTTAATGAAAGGATTATGAGAAATGATGGATATTAAAGCATCTTATGTACCAATTTGGGACAAAGTTAGCTATATTTTTTCCTCCTTGTCCCCTTAGGCTTACACGGTTAGGATTAGTATCCTAGGAGGGGTTCGGGTCTTTCTTTTCGTGTCGAGATCACTTAAATACTCATAAAACTTGATCGTAAAATTTTCTCCATAGTTAATTAGCATTTTTATTCACCTTAAAAATACTTTTTCATTAACCTAGAGTATTTACACAGCATATTTACACTTCAAACCCTTCGAAACTCATTTGGACATTAACGGACGTGTCAGGACTCATTTTTTGGCATTTCTCAAAATTCACGGGTCAAACAACCCGGAATATAAATAACATAATAATAACCTCTAAAAAGGAATATTATTAATCACAATAAACCATAAATCACCACAATTCTCATAAAATCACCATCGTCAACACGGTATAAAATCTGAATAAACTGACAAACGTTAAATAGTCAAAGGACTATAAATGAAATATTCAGAACACAAAAAGGGCAAAGGTTACATTCTACCCCTTTAAAAGATTTTTGACCCCAAAATTCAGCTACTAACATCACTAAACAAATGCGGGTACTTCATTTTCATCTGATCCTCACGTTCTTAAGTGAATTCAGGACCACGTTTTGAATTCTACCGAACCTTGACGAGGGCAATCTTACTACGCTTTTTAGGGTTCAACACGTGGAACATGTTATGAACACCATTCAATTCCTCAGGTAAGTCTAACCGATAGGCCACAAAACCTACCTTCTCATTGATCTCAAAAGGTCCAACAAATCTAGGTGCTAGTTTCCATTTCTTCTAAAAGCATACCACACCGTTCCAAGGCGATGCTTTAAGCAAGACATAGTCACCTACACTAAACTCTAGAGGCTTCCTCCTCTTATCAGCATAACTTTTCTGACGATCACATGCAGCCTTAAGTCTATCCTTAATCTGCGAGATCTTCTCAGTAGTTCATTCACTACCACATTTCCTATCAACTGACCTTCTCCAAACCTCAGCCCACAACATATGGCGAACGACACTTTATACCATAACAATGCCTCAAACGGAGCACCATCTTAACACTAGAAAGATAACTATATGTTTATACAAAAACACGACCCACAGAAATGACTACCCAACTTCCCTCCTAAGTCCAGGACACACCTCAAAGCAGTCTCTAAATGTCTGAATAGTACACTCACTCTAACCATCGGTCTGAGGTTTATATCCGAAATCAAGTCTAAACTAGTTCCTAATGCCTGCTTGCATTGACTTCCAAAACTTTGATATGAAACGACTATCACTACTAAATAAGATCGAGATTGGCACACCAAGTCTAATCAACTAACTCATCAATACAATCGAGCTAATCTATCCAATTAAAATCCTCACTCATAGGTAGAAAATTAAGCGACTTAGTCAAATCGGTCAACAAGACCTAGATGTGTCAGTGCCCACTACTAGTCTAGGCAGACTTAGTCACTAAATCCATAGCTTTTCCTTTCTATTTCCATACGGGGATCTCAGGTTGCTGGAGCAAGCCAAATGGCCTTTGATGCTCAGCTTTAACCTTTAAACAAGTCAAATACTTACTAACATACTCAGCTATGTCCTTTTTCATTCTAGACTACCAATACCTATCTTTTATATTATAATACATCTTATCAGCTCCTGGGTGTATAGAGTACTTCGACTTATTGGATTCATCCATTATCAGGGTTCTTACATCACCCTTCAAAGGTACCCATATTCGATCCATGTAATATAAAGTCCCATCACTTCTCTGTTCTATCATCTCATCCAAACCTTTATGCAATCCTGCAAACTCATCTACAGCCTCCTTCTGAGCCGTCAGTATCTTATCCTTGATACTCGACTGAAGGATCATTTTAATAGCTCTAACTCTCTTAGGCTTTACTCTTTCCTTCCTACTTAGGGCATCAGCCATGACATTCGCCTTACCAAGATGGTAGCGAATTTCATAGTCATAATCACTAGACAATTCTATCTAGCGACGCTGTCGCATATTCAACTCTTTCTGACTAAAGATATACTGAAGACTCTTATGATTCATATAGATGACACTCTTTATCCCATACAGATAAGGTCTTCAGATCTTAAGTGCAAGCACGACTGCACCCAACTCCAAATCATGGGTCGTATAATTCTTTTCATGAATTTTCAACTGCCTAGAAGCGTAGGCTATCACCTTTCCTCTTTGCATTAACACACAACCTAGTCCTATCTCGGACGCATCACAATATACCACAAAGTCTTCTGGTCCATCGGGGAGAGCTAGAACAGGCGTATTACACAACTTATCCTTCAAGGTTTGAAATGCCAATTCCTGTTCCTCACCCTAATCAAAAGTCTTACACTTCTAAGTCAAGATAGTAAGAGACTTAGCTATCATAGAAAAGTTCTCAATGAACCTACGGTAATATCCAGCCAATCCTAAGAACGAACGAACCTCAGTCAGAGTTCTAGGGGCTTTCTAATTCTTAACAGCTTCAATCTTACTAGGATCTACATGAATCCCATTACCATTTATCACATGTCCAAGAAACTGAACTTCCCTTAGCCAGAATTCACACTTAGAAAACTTAGCATACAGTTTCTCCTTCTTGAGCAGTTCCAAGACTAAGCTTAAGTGTTCTACATGCTCCTCTTGAGTCTTAGAGTAGATTAAGATATCGTCTATAAACACTATCATAAACTTATCAAGATAAGGCCTACAAACTCTGTTCATCAGATCCATGAATACTGCTGGTGCGTTAGTCAGACCAAAGGGCCTTATCGTGAACTCAAAATGTCCCTAACGAGTTCTAAACGCAGTCTTTAGAATGTCATCCTCATGCACTCTCAGCTGATGGTATCCAGACCTAAGATCTATTTTTAAGAAAAACTATGACCCTTGCAGTTGGTCAAATAATCAGTAATTCTAGGAAGCGAATATCGATTCTTAACGGTCAACTTGTTTAATTCCTTATAATTAATTCACATCCTAAAAGAACCATCCTTTTTCTTAACGAACATTACCGGCGCTCCCAAGGCGATGAACTTGGTGGAATGAAACCTTTGTCTTGGAGTCCTTTGAGTTGTCCTGACAACTCCTCCAATTCAGAAGGTGCCAAACGATAAGGGGACTTTGCCATCAGCTTTGCTCCAGGGATTAACTCAATTTAAAACTTAATTTCCCGAACAGGCGGCAATCCAGATAGGTCATCTAGGAATACCTCTAGAAAATCTCTCACTACTACTATCTCTTCTTGTTCCTTCTCTTTAGCCTTAGCACTCCTCAGTTACCTTATATTTTCTTTTGGTTTCTCTCTAAATACTCTAAGCACCTTGCCATCCAGTAGTGGTATCCTCACTACTTTCTCATAACAAATTATTTCAGCCTTATGATTAGACAACCAATCCATACCTATAATCACATCAAAACCTCCATGCCCAAAAGGTATCAAATCGATGTTAAAGACATGACCCTCAATTTCTAGTTTGCAACCTTTAATAACCTTATCAATCTCTAGTAGCTGCCTGCTAGCTATTTTAATCTCATATCTGAAACCTAATTTGCTGGGCTCTATGCCTAATAGAGGTATAAAAGTAGTGGAAACAAAACTATAGTCGGCACCAGAGTCAAATAAGGTAGTGGCAAAATGATTGTTCAAAGTAAACGTACCCGTCATAATGTTCGGATCCTGGCGAGCTTCCTCTGTTCCCAACATAAATGCCCTACCCTGAGCTTGGTTCCCTTAGTTTCTACTAGCCTGACCCCCGTTATTAGCAGCAACTTGGTTTAGATGATTTCCTTTTAGTCCTTGTACCCTATTTAATCTAGGATAAGCTGACCTGACATGGTCGGTACTACCACACTTATAACATGCCCTAACAGTTGGGTTTCTAGCATTGACAGGATTTACATTCCTCTGCACGCCTCTACAATCCTTTTCTAAATGACCAAGGCAGTTACAATTGAAGCATGAGCGACAAGGCCCTTCGGGTGCATGGTAGGAATTGCAGGTGGTACACTTAGGCCAAGTACCCGTATTCTTTCTTCTTACAGGGTTTACGGTAGTAGTAAAAGCATTTCTAGTCCTAGTCCTTTTATTATTGTCCCTACCATTCTTATCCTTGCTAGGTTCCCCCACATTTCCTTTTTTCTCAACCTTCTTAATTGATCCAATAACAGCCTCTCGTCAGTGCACCAGAACTATCTGCACAGCTCTTCCTATTAAGTCTTGGCTTTTGCATACCACATAATAGAACTGTGGAGCAAGGGCCATAAGATACCTCTCAATCTACCTACTCTTGTTGTACCAAATGTGGAACTAACCTAAGATAATCTATGACACTATCAGTATTACCGCAAACGATGCTACCTCAACCATGGCGTGAAATCACACTCAAGTTTCTAACATTTTGCATTCTTGACTAGACTAACATCTTCTATTCATCATAAACTTAAAGGTCATTCCAATGACATACTATGAACAGCAACTGTCCTGGCATTAGATTGCGGATCTAAGAGCTTTCACGACGTCAAAGCTTACCACAAATGAAACTAGACAGAGTATTTAATTTTTGGTCCAAAATACAACCACTCATATTCTTGCAATGGACTTATTTTATCAATCCATCGACGTACGAACTAACATCAAACCCCATTTACCAACTATCATTCCTTAGGAAGTTACAAGCTAAAAACTCCTTATTATGAAACAACTACCCGTTGCTATTTTACTATCACATTCCTAATGTTCTCCTGAACATTCTCGTTAACCACGTTACCATTTTGGGTTCCATACATTTATCTCTGCTGTTACAACTGTTCTTGCATGTTATCGGTGTCAAGAGTTTTATTACAATTGGTGGTAACATGATAGTGTCGAGAAGTTACGGGCATGTTCCCATATGATCTCCCTTCTGGTACATTCCCATGACTACCCTCTAACCGCCCCGTTAACTCCTTTTCTCTTTGTGTGTAGTTTCATTGACATTCAATTTGTCAACTTACGCTCAGTCTTTCCTCCCTAGTGTCTCTACCCCCTTCCAACCTTTACCAACTCTGTTCACCCGTCCCCCTCTTTGTGATTTAGCATTAGGCCCAGACAGCACTTCGGGTCTCATCCTTGGGGCATTATCTATACCAAAGCGAGAAACATGGGCAACGCTTAGGTAGGTGCTAGTTAATACTGTTAGTATAAGTTAGTACTGCTAGTATTACTTAGTACTGCCAGAAGAAGAGTGAAGAAAATATTCTAAGTAGTTAATGCTGCCTCTTAAGCTAATCAAGAAACAACATGAGAATCAATGAAGTGTTTGGATACACCCTTTTAAAAAAGAAAAAGCTTTTAATCAAGACACTTGAAGATTCAAAAGGTGAACATCAAGTTTAAGGGAGGATTGTTGGGATTAAAAGATTTCTTAAGTGCTGTTGGAATTACTTCTAAGTGTTCAAGACTGGTGTTGAAGTTACTACTGCTTAGTACAATGATTAAGACTACTAAAGTAACTTACTACTGTTTAGAGAAGTTACTACTATTAAACATAAGTTAGTACTGTTAGTAATCTTGATGAAAAATATGCTAAGTAGTTAATACTGCTAATGTATGTTACTACCGCTAGTTAATACTGCTAGTGTAAGTTAGTACTGCTAGTATTACTTAGTACTGCCAGAAGAAGAGTGAAGAAAATATTCTAAGTAGTTAATGCTGCTTGTACACAGTTAATGCTGCTGGTGTATAAGTTAATACTGCTGGTACAAAAGTTAATGCCGCTAAAGGATTACTACTGCTGGAAGACTTAATGCTGACAGAGAAGATATTAAAGCCATATCAGAGAACGTATAAAGATGACTTAAAGATCAAGATAAGGATTTGTTATTTGTAGAAAAGATACGTATAATATTAGAATTATAAAAGATTTGTAGTTATCTTGTAAAGGACTCCTTGGTGTATAAAAGGAGATCCTAGGTTAAGGTTTTACATATAGAACAAGATAGAACAACAGAACAATATAGAATACAAAACACAAAACGTGTATCAAATCAATCTTAGAATTATAGCTTCAAGGTTGTAAACCCTAGTACTACACAGAGTACTCGTATTATTAATAATAATAATATTGGAGCTTTTTCAGTAATATCATTATTCATACAATTTATTGTTTTATTTATATTCTTCTAAGTATTAAAGAGTAGATTCTGCATACTCTTTAGTATTCACAAAGTTTCAATCATAGTTGTTTTGGATTTATCCAAACTATTTTAACCTTTACAAGCTAAGGAATCGATCTCAAATTGAGATCCACAAGTGGTATCAGAGCTTCTGAAACTTTGATCTATAAGAAATTAACTTGAAGATCTCTTTACTCACAAGGAAGAGATGGATCTAGAAACTGCTTAAACCACTATTACTACAAAGTTTCCTAATCTCAAACAGAGTGAATATGATATGTGGAGGCTAAGAATTAAGCAATACTTTCAAGTACAAGACTATGCTCTATGGGATGTCATAGAGAATGGAAACTCATTCAAACCAGTAGCCCAAACAATAACAAATGCTAATGGTACCTCATTTACACTAGTACCAGGTCCTGTAAGTACTGAAGAAAAGGTTCAAAAGAAGTATGATCTAAAGGCAAGAAGTATGTTACTGATGGCACTTCCTAATGAATATCTATTAACATTTAATCAGTACAAGGATGTTAAGACTTTGTTTCCTGCTATACAAACAAGATTTGGTGGTAATAAAGCCACAAAGAAGACTCAAAAGAGTCTTCTGAAGCAAATGTATGAGAACTTTACTACTCTAAGCATAGAGTATCTTGACTCTAGTTTTAATAGGCTTCAGAAGATTATAAGTCAGCTGGCTGTCTTGGGAGAAAATATTTTACAACAAGATCTTAATTTGAAATTTTTGAGAAGTTTGCCTTTTGAGTGGAATACTCATGTTGTGGTCTGGAGGAATAAACCTGATCTAGACATAATGAGCTTTAATGATCTCTACAATAATTTCAAGATTGTTGAACAAGAGGTTAAAAGAACTACAAGCTCAAGCTCAAGCTCAAGCTCAAGTTCTCAAAACATGGCTTTTGTGTCAACTCCTAGCAGTACTAATGAAGTTAATACTGCTTGTGGAGTTAGTACTACTAACACTAAAGTTAGCCTTGCTAGCACTCAAGTTAGCATTGCTAGTACTCAAGTTAGTACTGCTAACTTAAGTGATGCCACTGTTTATGCATTTTTGGCCAGTCAACCAAACAGGTCTCAACTTGTATATGAGGACCTTGAATAAATCCATGAAGATAACATAGAAGAGATAGATTTGAAGTGGCAGTTAGCATTGCTGAGCATGAGGACAAGAAGGTTTTTTCAGAAAACTGGTAGAAAGATCACTATCATGAAGTGAATGGCTGGATGATGGACAAGTCCAAGCTTGGAGTGTTTTAACTGCCATAAGATGGGGACATTTGCAAGGATATAATGCAGAGGACATAGGAACCAAGATTGCAGGAACAGGAAATCAAGACAAGTCTAGAGGGACTATAAATGTGGAGAAACTTCTTCCAAAGCCATGGTGGCTATTGATGGAGCTGGTTTTGATTAGAGCTATATGGCAGATGATGAAGTCCTTACAAACATGTCTCTTATGGCTTTTTCAGACTCTAAGGTACATAATGACAAAACTTATTCAAAAACCTGTCTAAAAAGCTTTGAAACTCTTAAAACTCAATTGATCGATATAAGAATAGAGTTTAACAAATCTGGAGTTCAATTTAGCTACTTTATAAAAGTGGTTTGCATCTGTAGAAGAGAACTTATTTTTACAAAAAGAATGAGATTTATTTTTGTTAAGCAATTGTTGTTCTTAAAGAAAGGGGGGGGGGGAATATCCTCATATAAAGACTCAAAAATTAGTATGCTTAAAAGTGAGTTAGAAAAGCTTAAGCAAGAAAAAAAAGCAATTAACTTAAAATTAAAAAATTTGAAAATGCTTTTAAGAGTCTAGACAAATTAATAGGGAGTTAGATAACTGATAAAAGTAGAAAGGGTGTGGGGTTTGTAAGCTATAATGTTGTTCCACCTCCTCCTACAAGGTTATTTTCACCCCTAAAATTTGATTTGTCCAGCTCTGGTCTAGAGGAGTTCAAACAGCCTGAGTTTGAAGGCTATGGAACTAAGAGTGTTAGTGAAGATATTTATAATGAGGTTAGGGAATCTCCTGATGCCCCATTAGTTGAGGAGTTGGTGTGAGATGATAAGTTAGAGAAGAAAACTGTTTTTCGTACTATTGCTAAGATGGGAATTTGTTAGACCTAAACAACAAGAAAAACCAGTTAGGAAACCAGTTAAGTATGCTGAAATGTATAGGTCACAAAGTCCTAGGGGAAATCAAAGAAACTAGAATAATCAGAAGTCCCAACAGCTAGGAAGTGACTTTGTGATGTACAATAAAGCTTGTTTTGTTTGTGGAAGTTTTAACCATGTGTAGGCTAACTACAATTACCATCAAAGGGAAAGAGTGGTATCTGGGAATAATTATACAAGGATGAATTACAATTATTTTGCTAAAAAGACTCACCATAGTGCTCACAGGAACATGGTTCCAAGAGCAGTTTTAATGAAAACTGGCCAAAAAGCAGTTAATACTGCTAGGCCTGTTACTACTGTCCATCCCAAAACTACAGTTTATAGTGCTAGACCAATGTTACAATTTTTTAAATCAGCACAATCAACTGTAAAGAGGCCCTATCAAACTAAAAACAACATTAACTAACAAAAATTTTAGCCAAAAAGTTAATACTGCTAAGGGAAAATTTAATACTGCTAGGCCAAGTTCAGTAGTAGTTAATGCTGTTAGGGGAAATCTAGTGAATGTTATTAAGGCCTCAACATGTTGGGTTTGGAGACCTACTAAACTTAATAGTGCATCAATTACTTTGAAGAGACATAATTATATTGATGCATGAGGCATATCCAAGTCAGTGATGACTTGGGTCCCCAAAAGAAACTAATTTCCTTATATTTGTGCACAGGGTCATCCAAAAAAGAAGATCAATGCTATATTGACAGTGGATGTTCAAGGCACATGACAAGGAACATGTCTTATCTCTCAGACTTCAAGGAATTTGATGGAGGATATGCTACCTTTGGGGGAGGAGCCAAATGAGGAAAAATTACTGTTGTTGCAGGTATAAACTCTAATGATTTTGTAGGTACAGAATAAAGTATTGGTGCAGGTCATTCTAGCAAGGAGACAGGATCTAGCCAAGACTACATTTTGATGCCACTGTGGAAAGATGGTTCACTATTTGATTCTTCTTTAAAGAATGATAGTAATGTTGAACCACAACCTTCTAGTGATGCTAAAAAGAAGAATGATGGAGGTGTAAGTACAAGAAGTGGAACTGATGATCAAGAGAGGCCTGAAAATAGTACTTAAGATGTTAATATTGCTGGGCCAAGTATTAATACTGGCAGTAAAAATGTTAATACTAGTAGTCTATATATTAATACTATTTGTCCCACAGTTGCTACTGCTAGGTCAAATGATTCTTAAACTGAACCAGACATGTTTTCTTTGAGAGATAATCCTACACTTGAAGCCACACATGTTGATTTCTTTGGTGATGAAATAGAAGTTGATATGAGCAACATTACTACCACATATCTAGTTCCTTCTACTCTAAATACAATAATCCACAAAGATCATTCACTTGATCATGTAATTGGTGATACACAATATGGTGTACAGACAAGGAAAATGACAAAGGCTACAAATGAACAAGAGTTTATTAGTGCTATTTATGAAGGGAAAACTCATGAAGACCTTCATACTTGTCTGTTTGCTTATTTCCTATCCCAGGAAAAACCCAAAAGGATTTCCAAAGCTCTAAGTGATCTAACTTGGGTAGAATCAATACAGGAAGAGCTTCTACAATTTAAGCTACAAAAGGTTTGGGTATTAGTGGATTTGCCTAAAGGTAAGAGAGTTATAGGAACTAAATGGGTATTGAGAAACAAAAAGGATGAAAGAAGCATTGTAATTAAGAATAAAGCAAGGCTAGTTGCACAGGGCTATACTCAAGAAGAAGGCATAGACTATGATGAATTTTTGCCCCTATAGCAAGAATTGAGGCAATAAAGAATTAAGGCAATAAGACTGTTCTTAGCCTATGCTTCCTTTATGGGGTTTATGGTGTATCAGATGGATGTAAAGATTGCTTTTCTTTATGGTAGGATTAAAGAGGAGGTATATGTGTGTCAACCTCCAGGGTTTGAAGATCCTGACTATCCAGACAAAGTCTACAAGGTGGTGAAAGAACTTTATGGTTTGCATCAATCTCCAAGAGCCTGATATGAAACCTTGGCCAAGTATTTATTAGACAATGTGTTTTACAGAGGAAAGATAGATCAGACCTTGTTTATCAAGAAGTAAAAAGGGGATATTTTGCTTGTACAGGTCTATGTTGATGACATTATCTTTAGCTATATAAAGAAGGAGTTGTGCACTGAATTTGAGAAACTGATGCATGATGGAAAAGCTGGTTATAATAGAATATTTTAGAAAGAATTTTGGTGAGAAAAAGAATTGAGAGAATTTGTGAGAATAAATATAGAAAAAGAGTTGTGTGACATAAAAATAGACAAGAGTGATTTGGTGAGTAAAAGAATTGAGAGATGTGGTGAGTTGAAAAATAGAAAAAGAGACAGAGTGATTGGAATGGAATTAGAGTTAAAACTGGTAACTCAAAAGTTAGTACTGCTAGGCGAAAGTTAGTACTGCTGGGCAAGTTAATGCTGTTAGGCATAACTTACTACTGCCGGGCTAACTTACTAATGATGAGTTACTTAGTGCTGTTAGGCAAAAGTTAATGCTATTAGACATAACTTAATGATGCCAGTTGAAAGTTAATGCTGTTGAGGGTACTGTTTCATAAATATTTCAATCGAGGGTTTCAATCAATATAATCCCCATAATCGATTTCAATCAAATCATTCAATTGATTTTATACTCTCAATCTACTCTCTAAGAATAAACCCTAACTTAATTTCATCATCCATTCTCAAAACACATCAAAATGTCAAATTTAAAGTTTGCTGATACTCACAACATGGTTGCGTTTTTGGAGAAACCCACTAAGAGTGTTGGTTTTGAGGAGATTATGATATTCTAAATGCAAACCCTATCAAGTATGCCTTAACGATCAACCTTACAATTTATACTTCTTACATTACGCAATTCTGGGCTATTGCTGAAGTGAAGACTGTCGATGGGAAAATGAAGTTGCAAGCCTCAGTGGATGGGAAAAAGGTTATTATAACTGAAGCCATTTTGAGAAGAGATCTTCAACTCGAAGATGCTGAAGGGATTGAATGTCTACCCAATGCTGCTATTTTTGAACAGCTTACACTCATGGGGTATGAAAAGGTTTCACAAAAACTTACATTCTATAAGGCATTCTTTTCACCTCAATGGAAGTTTCTTATCCATACTATTCTTTAATGTCTAAGTTCCAAAATTACTGCATGGAATGAATTTAGTAGCACTATGACTTCTACAATTATTTGTCTTGCTACTAATCAGAAGTTCAATTTTTCGAAGTATATTTTTGAAAGTATGAGGAAGAATTTGGATAATGTAGGAAATTTTTTGATGTATCTAAGGTTTATACAAGTGTGTTTGGATAAACAACTTGAAGGGGTTGCTACTCATAGTAGAACATATGTTGCACCTTCCCAGACAAAGAATATATTTGGGAACATAAAAAGAATTGGGAAAGGATTTTCAGGGACAGTAACACCCTTATTTCCTACAATGATGGTACAGGCTCAATAAGAAGTAGGTAAAGGTTCAGGAAATCCCATAGATCCCTATCACACACCCACTACTACTCATCTATCATCATCAGTTCAACCCTAAAAGACCCAAAGACCTAGGAAAGCCAAAAGGACCACTAAGATATCTCAGTCTAGTGGACCTACACACCTTGTTGCAGATGAGACTGTCTAAGAGGAGAGGGATGACAGAATGAAAAGGGCTACCACTACTGCTTTTAGCTTAGAAGCAGAGAAGGACAGTGGTGACATATTTAAGACCCAATCTGTAACATTTCACATTTTCAAGTCATTTCCCGACTCAATTATTTTCATTATTTATTTTTAGGGTTTTACGCATTCGCTTTCAATTATTATCTTATAGTTAAATCGCATAAACTAAAAATCACCATTCAACGTAAATGGACACCAAACAAGTTAAAGTTTACATCAAGCAAGTGTTATAAGATTATTAAGAGTATAATTTATAACTTTTCATAATTTATTTTTATTGGTTACGTAAAACATTTAAGTTTCGCAATAAACATATATTTAGGTGTACCCGGAAGTACCTATACCTATCTATACTCAAACCAATACCCACTTTTACGCCTTAAAAACAAAAATTATACACTTAAAGGCACACTTGCAAAAACCACCCTTGTTGCTCTCTTCGTTCGGGTCACCACAGCCAAGACAGAAATCCACAAACACGACACCACAACTCACAACTAAAGAGTTCTAAGGTATAATCTAGTAATCTGTAAGCTAAGGTTATATGTTTAAGGGTTTGAAAGAAAGAAAGATTCGGTTTAAACTAAGGCTTGGGGTATACAAGTCGAGTTTCCACAAGACTACATGACACACACGTTCAAGAAGCTAGGACCCTTGTAAGTGTCGTAGGGAAAGTCTTAGATCACTTGTAGCACACTAATAACTCTTTAAAGCAAAACATATCATACAATCTCTCTATAGTCATTTAAAAACAATGGCATACAAAAAAACTAGGGTTTCCTATTACTTTGAATTTCTAATGCAATTTCAGTATTCTAGTGTTCATTTAGATCATCTAATGTTATCTAAGGTTAATACGAAAGCTTGGATTTGGGTTTAACAAGGATTAATCAGATAAAATAATTTAGGGTTTTCTAGATTAGGGGTTTTGGATTTGGAAGCTTGGCTAGGGTTTTTATCTTGTGTTCATCATCGCCAACATCTCTCTATAAGGTCTAATTAAGTATTTTCATCTCATTCATTCATTATATTATGTGAATACTTGTTATACATGTAAACACCAACTAGGTTCATTTTTATGATTTATGATATATTTTAGAACAAAAAAAAGAAAACATTCTGTAATTCGAATTTTAACATTATATGTAGGTGAAATGATATTAAATGGAATTAAACAATCATATCTAAGTGAAAAATAAATTTATAAGTGTTAGTTTGTTAAATTAGGTTTGTATTGAAAGTTTCATTTTACCAAGTTTATGTATAAAAAATATCATGAGGACATGGATTTCATTTGGACATTTATAAGACTTAATATATGTGAGAAATATGGTATAACACTTGGTGAAAGAATGGTGCAAAGTTTCTAAATAAAAGGAATTACAAAACTTGTTTTATTAATAACAAAACCCTAATTAATTTTATAACCTACTGTTTGAATTCGTGTTAGGGTTACATTTTATATTTTTTCAATTAGTACTTATCACAAGGATTATAAGCATATAAGAAACTTGAAAAATCGAACAATAACGAGGAGATATGACATTTTTAAGTTTACAATAATTAAATGGATAAAAGTGATTTTATAAAAGTTATTTTATACAAATGCCTACTGTTACAGATCTGATATATAAAAATAAATATTTTATAAATATAGTACTTTTCATAAGGAATCCAAGGACTTAAGAAAATCAAAAAGGATTTTAAAATGGAAGGTGATATGGTTATTTACAAGTTTATGTTGAAGTTATTTTTATAAAAGTAAATTTAATAGTATATGTGAACTAGGGTTGTTTGGGATATGTCGAAATAAGTTAGCAAGACCATAGCCGTGTCTTGTGTCCAACACGAGCTCAAACAAAATCTGACAAATTTATTAACTCATTGATGGGTTGTATGATACGAGCTAAGTTAGAAGATAATACTGTTAGGCTTAAGAGTTAGTACTGCTAGCAGAGTTAGTACTGCTAGCAGAAATTAGTACTGCTAGCAGAAATTAGTACTGCTAGCAGAGTTAGTACTGCTAGCAGATTAGTACTACTAGCATATTGTTAATACTGTTAGTGTATTAATAATACTGTTTTTAACAATTCAAAACTTAAGGGACTGTTTGGAACTCATAAGAACCTAAAATATATTTTTTGTAAAATAGAGGGACTAAACGTATCAACATGGAAACTCAGGATTGTAAACAGGAAATATTTTATTTTAAACGATAAGGACTGTCTTTACCAATAATAAAAACCTAAAGGTATCTTATATAATTAAGTGATTTAAATGAACACACATAGTATAGGACTAGTTGTGGTATAATACGAATACTTATATAACTAAAGTCACGCGAATAATAAATAGGTGTATTTATTATTAATACTTAAACACCTTGTAAACTTAAAAGCATATAGTCGTACATCTTCCCAAGAGAAAACGAGGAAAATGAATACAATAAATGTGTACATCACCACACAAGTGATAATAGTATATATATATAAACTAACAAATTATTGTAGTTTATACATGAAGTCATTAGCCTAAACTTGTAGACTAAGACTGGCCATATTTACTTAGGTATTTGATGGTGTGATTCACTTACCATACTTGGGTATATTACCATTCATGGAGGACTACTTACTAAGGTGAGTTCATAGCCCTATGTTTTACTATATCAATGATTTATAACTTTTGGGGTGAGAAACATGCATTGTTTTACAAATTGGACGCAATTGTATATTTTATCATGATTACGTGTTTGCCTATGTAGCGATAACCCACTGTGCCCATTATCATGAACTATCAATTACTTTGTATGAGCGCAAATATTATAAATAGATGTATTTGGGATTGACATCCCCATCCGGGTGAGTAGCTCTAACTGGTGTCACGGAGTGAACCAACAGATGTATACGATGTCAGATTTGGGATGTTGCGGGTTAGAACATCATCAAGGGCAATGTTGGCAATTTATGTTGCAATTCATACATGTCGAGCTTCAGTGTCATGAGCTTAGGGAAATGTAATTACACTTTGTGATGTTTGCATCTGTTGCATTATCATACACTTGGAAATCTTGCGAACCTACATTATATTTACATAAACCTATGAATTCACCAACTTTATGTTGGCATTTTAAAGCATGTTTTCTCAGTTCAATGAGGAACGAGGTGCTAAGGATACATTGGGGATACTCTTTTAGGGAGTCATGCATAAAATATTTGGATTCATTACATCTGGGGATTTTTTTATGATCTAAAATCTTTGTTATCAAATGTTGAACAATTTAAGCCGTTGCGTTTTGTATTAGACAATTTCAATAAATCCAATGTATCGTTTTTTAAATGACTCTTTTATAGGTTGTTCTTATATCTTGTGCTATTGAGCTATGAAGTAACGCTCCCAGACTTATTATTCCGCTGCGACCCAAAATGAGGCTGTTACAGATTGGTATTAGAGCCAAGGTTATAGAGAACCAGGTCAAATGTTTTTACTTGGACTATAACCATTTTCAAACATTGCATCATACAAAGATATTTTTATGGGACATTCATTCACTTATTCATTCATACATTACTTGGTGCATTAGTTGACTAGACTAGATGTTGCATGGTTCACATACGTGTTTATAATATATTAAGTATATTATAAGTCATATATATGTACTAATATAAACTCTGTTTGAGTGTTACAGATTCAGTCATGTCTTCTGCATCCTCTGTAGTTACCTACACATCTGTCTACACCGATTTTGAGCCAGGGAGGGTATTTTAGGGAGCTGACGAGGAGCTATTAGACGAAGGTTCTCCATGAGTCATCGTATACGGATACGATGGACTCCCTATGCAGCAGGTAGCCTTGCCATCTCTAGACTATATGCCAGGTCCTGAGCACCCACCATCACCCGTTGAGGTATTGTACATACCTGAGCCTGAGTACCTCGAGTACTTAGTACCATCCGATGATGAGGCACCTATAGAGGATCACCCTCTACCTACTGACGCCTCACCCGTAGCCCTATCACTAGGCTCTATGGCGGATTCTTATCTGGAGGAGGATCCGAAGGAGGACTTAGAGGAGGATCATACTGATTACCCTGCCAATAGAGGGGATGATGATGACGAACCCTTCGATGATGATGATGATGATGACACAGGAGATGATGATGAGGAGACTTTTGAGGACGAGGAGGATGACGAGGAGGAGGAGGAGCACTTAGCTCTGACCGACTATTCTGCTGTACCTATTACTGACCCTGTTCCTTCAGCCGAGGATACAAAGGCATTAGAGACTAATAAGGCTGCACCTACACCTGTACCATCACCCAGAGGGCACACGACTAGGATGTCCGTCAGACCTCAGACACCAGTACCATTGCCATCTGAGGCGGAGGTCAAGAGACTTCTTACCTTAACCATTCCACCAGTATCTCTACTTACTCCACTATCATCTCCACTACCTCAGATTCCCTCACCACCACTACTACCTCTACCATCATCATTACATTTACAGCCACCTGTACCCACATCATTACCATTACCGTTATCTTTACTACCACCACTACTAGCCCTACTATTCATACCACCAGTCGACCGTAGTTAGGACACTCTTGAGGCCGAGCTACCACCTCGTAAAAGGTTATGTTTGACTGCTCCCGGGCTGAGGTATGAGGTGGGAGAGAGTTTGACGGCTGCCCCTAGACCTACATGAGGTCATGGAGTAGATTATAGGTTTATCGGCACTGTGGATGCCGAGGTCAGACGATAGAGAGCCAAGGAGGTTGGCTATGTCATTAGGGATGTTTGGGTAGACCCGGCAGAGGCTGTAGAGGAGGTGGCACCAACGACCCTCGAGGGGGTCAATGATAGGGTGACCGAGCTTGTTGTGGTGCAGGAGCAGGACACTCAAGATATTTATGCTGTGATTAAGGACACTTAGGGCAAGCAGACTCAGATATATCAAAGGGTTGACATATTGGCCGAGGATAGATAGTTTCACTATGAGACTGCATGACTATTGGACCAGGAGGCCCTAGTTTCCTAAGAGGCTTTGACACATTCCATTGGGTTAAGTACGGCAGCT
>BQNB010030260.1:30000-55027 GCA_026074375.1 Tanacetum coccineum
ATATAACCAAAAACTCTCACTTAAGTTATACTTATCAAATCTCATTTATAACTCTGACAAGAAGTACAGGCTATCCCAATTGTAGCCATAATTTGTATATTCTCTTGTTCCCCTAATCTCCTTTTTTAGCCATGGAAGGGGTCATGGGGAGGAGGTGAAGCCTATTGCACGTGTGTTCTCATACCACCAACATCACCAGGGGTTTCCATTTTAGGTGGTTTATGGTGTCAATCTTGCTTGAAATAGTTTGGCCTTAGGTAAGAGCGATTTTTCTTTCTCCTTACATATTGTTCTTTTATCTTTTATTAAGGATCGCTTTTTTGATTAATTATACCAGACGGCACATACATTTACTCATTTGGGTTTCTTTTTATTTGATTTTATTAAGCATTCTAAGATTATAGGGTGCTGCGATGTGCTGCTTTATGGATTTTAGAAGGTTTGTTTTAGCGTGGATGTTGGGTTAATTAGGATTTTCTTTGTTTTCTGTGGTTGGGTGGGCGGGGTGGTCGGGGGTGGGTTTGTGGCGTTGGATTGGGGTGGGGGGGGGGGGGGGGGGGGTGAATGGGGGGATGCTGGAGAAGCAGCGAAAGTGTTGGGACTGGGTTTGGTGGGCTGGGAATGGCATGGTGGTGAGGTGGGGGGTTGGGGGGGGGGTGTGTTGGGTTGATCATACGTTGTGGGTTTTGTGGTGGTAGGGGGTCGCTGTGGTATTGTATGTAGGGTGGGGCGTTTTGGGGTAGGGGGTTGTGGTTGGTGGTGGGGGTGGGTGATGGGTGGTTGGTGGTGTTGGTGGTGGTTTTGTTGTTGGGTGTTTGTTTGTTTTATTTTGAGTTAGGGTTGGTTTTTTTTTTATGGGTGGGGTGGTTATATGTAGTAATGGTTTTTTGTTTTGGGTTGGTTTTTTAGGTTTGATGGTATAATTGGTATTGGTATTGTTGGGTGGTTGTGATGGTATGGTGGTTTGGTATTGTGGTTTGTACGTTGTGCTGGTTGGGTTTGTGGTAGGAATCTAGGTATATTGGTATGTGTTGGTGGTTGGTTTGGGTGGTAGTTGGTATTGTTGGGTTGGTTGGTGGTTATATATTGGGTAATTTGGGTTGGTATTAGGGTTTGGTGTGGTTGTGGTTGTCTTTTGATGGTTTTTGGGATATGTGGTTTTGTGGTAGCGGGTTGGGGTTTCTTTTGTCATGTGGTGTGGTATTTGTGGTTTTTGTTGGGTGGGGTTGGTGGGGTTTATTTTGTGGATTGGTTGTGTGGGTTTTCTGGTTGGGTTTTGGTATTTGTTGGTTGAGGTTGTGTGTATGTGGGGTATCTCCGGGTTTCGTGTCTTTTTTTGTTGTGTGGTAGGGTGGGGTTGGGTGGTGTGGTGGGGGAAGGGGGGGGGGGGGGGGAGTGGGTTTGGTGGGGGGAAAGGGTTTGGGTTGTTGGTTGGGGTTTGGTAATATATGGGTAAGGGGTGGGGGTTTTTGTGCCCTGTGTGGTATTGGTTGGCTGGTTGGGTCATATAGGTGGGGGGGGATGGGTGGTGGCTGGGTGTGTAGGTTGTGTGGTGGTGTTTGGTTATTGTGTGTTTTTGTGTGGGTTGGGGGGGGGGTGGTGGGGGATGTGGATGTTTGGCTTTGTATCTAGGGTAGTTGGTTTGGGTGTTAAGATGGTTGAATCCTATGGGTGGTGATTTGGTGATGGTTACTAACTTATCCTTTAAAGTTAATCATATGCAAAAAAATTTTTGCAACACGCATTTGCAAATTTGTTGTGGCTGCATCTTTTTTTTTTGGCAAATTATGCGGTTTTGAAAAACACATTACTTTTTTTTTTTATTTAATGTTTTGTGCAAAGTTTTTTCTACTCTAAATAAAGGATATTGTCTTTTTGTGCAAGGCAACATTTGACTATGTTGCTAAGTCCTAAGTTAAATTGTATTTTTGCACATTTGTTTTTGCCTGTGTAAAATGAAGATTAGGTTGGTCTTGTTGTGACATGGCCAAAGTTTTTTCAATTTGTTTTGAAGTTTGTTTTTTGCCACCAAAAAGTTCTCCAAAGTTTTGACAATTATTTTGTGCAAAATTCTTTTTTTTTGTTTTTTGTTTTGCCACAAAGTCAGGCTGCAGCCCAAAGTTTAAATCAAAAAGTACAAATAGTTTCTATAATTAAAAAAAAGATAATTATTTTTTTATATTTTTTTTAATACTTGTTTTGGTTTTTTTTTGTTTTATATTAATCACAAAACCGTACATTAATTTTCATTATAAACTACCTGTTTAGATTCGTTTTTTTAATTAAATTATGGATTGTATATTTTATTCTAATAGTACTTATCACATGGATCGTTAAGCATTTATAAGAAACTTGAAAAACCGATAGGGATAGTTGGACGCAAGCTAAGAGAGCAAATAACGTAGGTGAGATTTGACATTTTTAAGGTTACTATAATTAAATAGAGAAATGTAGGTTTTTTTAAATGAGATTTTTTTCAAATTCCTACTTGTTTTCAGATGGTATAAAGTAAGAGAGATTATTTTATAATTAATAGTCTCTTTTAATGTTGCGAATTCAATTATGTATGAACTCGAAAGAAATAAAATATATAAAATATAAAATTAATTTAAAGAATATTAAAACATTTTTAATAAATTTATTTTTTTTTTTATTATTTATATTATTTATTATTTTTATATAATTTAAATTTTTTTTTTATTATATAATTTTTCTTTTTAAAATTAAATATAATAATAAAAAATTTAATTTTTTAATTATATATAATTATTTTAATAAATAATATTATTATATATATTTATTAATTATATTATATATATTTTTAATTTATTTTTTTTTTTTTTATGATATTTATTTTTTTTATTTTATTTATTAATTATTTTAATTTATTTATTATTTTTTTTTAATATTTGTTTTTTATATCTGATGTTCTTTTATTATGCTAGGTTGTAGGATTGGTGTGTAGTGTTTTACTTTGGGGGTTGTGGGTTTTTGGTTTGTGGTTTTTGGGTTGGGGGGTGTTTTAGGTTTTGGGTGTTTTAGTTGGGTAGGGGGAGATACGTAAGGGTGTCGGGGGGGGGGTTTTTTGGTTGGTTTTGTTTGGTGGAGCAGGTTTGTGTGGGGGGGGGTTGGTACGTTTAGGGTGGTCTGGGTAAATGTGGATGAGAGGTTTTAGTTTTGGTTTTTTGTTTTTTGTTTTTTTTTGTGTCTTTTGTTTTTTGGGGTTTTTGTTTTAGTTTGGTTTTTATTTGTTGAGTCTTTTTTTTGTTTGTTGTGGTTTGTTTGTTTTTGTTTTTTTTGTTTGGGGTTTAGGTAGTAGTTTTTTTTTTTTTTTTTTTTTTTTTTTTTTTTGTTTTTTTTGTTTTTTTTTTCGTTTTTTTTTTTTTGGTTTTTTTTTTTTTTTGGGTTTTTTTTTTTTTGTTTTTTTGGGTTTTGTTGTTGTTTTTTTTAGTTTTTTTGTTTTTGTTTTTTATGTTTTTTTTTTTTTTTTTTTTTTTATTTTTATTTTTTTGTGGATACGTTATTTTTTTTTGTTTTTATAGAGAGTTTTTTTTTTTTTTTTTTTTTTAGTTTGTTTTTGTTTTGGTTTGGTTCTTTTTTTTTTTTTTGTTTTTTTTTTTTATTTTTTTTTGGTTTTTTTTTTTTCGGGTTGTTGTTCTGGTTGTGTGGGGGGGGGGGTGTGTGGAGGGTTGTTGGGTGGGTGGAGATGGTGGGTGTGGGGGGGGGTGGGTTGGGGGGGGGTGGGGGGTGTGGGTTTGGGGGGGGTTGTTTTTGTTGGGGGTGGGGTGTGTGTGGGGGTGGGGGGGGGGGGGGGTTGGGAGTGTTGGGGGGGGTTCTTGGTGGGGGGGGGCGTGGTGGGGGGGGGGGGGGGGGTCGGGGTTGGGGGTTTTGGGGGGGGGGGGGGGTGGGGGGGTTTGGGGCTGGTGGTTGGGGGGGGGTGGTTGGGGGGGTGGGGGTTTTGGGGGGGGGTTTGGGGGGGGTGGGGGGGGGGGTGGGGGGTGTTGTGGGGTGGGGGGGGGGTTTTTAAATTCTTTTTTTTTTTAGTTAGTGGTGTTGTTGTGGCTTTAGTGTGTATGCGGTGTGTTTCGTTGTGGGGTATGGCGGGTTTTGGTAGTGTGGGGAATTGCTGGGGTTGGAGGGGGTCTTGGGGGTGTTGTTTTGTTCTTTTGGTTGTGGGGTGGTGTTTGGCGGGGTAGTTTAGAGTAGGTGGAATAGGGGTTAGGAGGGGTAGGGGAGGATGTTTATGGAGTGGGTGGTATGTTATGTGGTGTTGGGTTAGGTAATTACATAGTTGGGTGTAGTGAAGGGTAAGAATGTTGGTTTGTGGTTTTGGCGGTGGGGGGTTGGGGGGGGGGGGGTGGGGGGCGGGGGGGGGGGGTGTGGGGGGTGGTGTGTTTTGGGGGGGGAGTCTTATGAGGTTGCATTGAAATGTTCTTTTAATGGATTTTTATATGGGTTTGTTATGGGTTTTAAGTTGGGGTTTGATTAATTTGTGTTGTTTGTTACATGAATAAATTTTTTTATTAGGTAATTTTGGTTGGTTGGGTATGTGGTGTTTGTAGGGGGTGGGGGATGGTGGATGGGTGGGGTGGTTGGGTGTGGTGTGGCGTTGGGGGGTTTTGTCGGTGGTTGGGCTTGTAGGAGGGGGGGGGGGAGGGGAAGGGGGGTTGGTTGGGGGTTAACGTGGTTTTTGGGGGAGGTCGGGGGGGTGGGGAGGGGGGTGGGCGGCCGGGGGGGGGTGGGGGGGGATTTTGGGGGTCGTGGGGGTGGGTGTGTGATTTTGTTTTGGGGGGGTTGGGGAGTCGATGGGGGGGGAGGCTAGTGGGCGTGGTGGGGGTTAGTGGTTGGGGGGTGGTGGGTGGGGTTGGGGTGGGGGGTGGTTGGGGGGTTGGGGGACTGGGGGGTGGGGGTGGGGGGGGTGGGGGGAGGTACTGGTTTGGGGGTGGTGGGTGAGGGGGGTGTGGGTTACTGGTTGGGGGGTGTGGTTGGGTGGGGTGGGGGGGGGGTGGGTTGTGGTTGAGGGGGGTGGTTGGTGGTTGTTATTTGGTGGGGGATGTTTTGGGTTGTGGGCTTCTTTTCCGTTTTTTTAGGGTTTTTTTTATTGGTGGGGTGGTAGCTAGTGAGATGATTGGGCAGGGGGGGGGATATGGTTTGTGTGTGTTTTATGTTATGTGTGATCTGTGACTGTATGGAATGGGTATGGTTGGTTGATGGGTCGGGAATGTGAATGGTATGTATGATTCGTGTGGGTTTTGTGTGTGTTGTGATGTTTTATGATGATTAGGTATGTTGATTATTCGGGAATACATCATAAATGGGCACATATAAACGGCATATATATTAAATAGGCCAATTACCATACATGGGCACCATTATATTAGGCAATTAAAAATAACATAAATATTATAAATTTAATTATCTTTGAATGATGGGGATTTTCTTTTTTTATAGGTAAAAAACAAGTTTGGTTTTTTGGTTTTGGTTGGATAGATATATAAAGTAAGAAACACTTGACAAGGGGGTTTTTATTTTTATTTATTTTTTTTGTTTTTTTATTATTTTTTTTTTTTTTTTTTTTTTTTTTTAAAAATTTTTTTTTTTTTTTAAATTTTTTTTTTTTTTTTTTTGTTTGGTTTTTTATATATTTTTTTTTTTTATTTTATTAATTTTGTTTTATTATTTTTTTTTTTATTTTTTTTTTTTTTTTTTTTTTTTTTTTTTTTTTATTAATTTTTTTATTTTTTTTTTTTTTTTTTTTTATTTTTTTTTTTTTTTTTTTTTTAATTTTTTTTTGATTTTTTAATTTTTTTTTTTTTTTGTTTTTTTCTTTTCTATTGTTTTTTATTATTTTTTTTGTTTTTTTTAAATTTATTTTTTTTCTTTAAAACGATATATTATTATTTTTATAAAGATTACAGAAAGGTTTTTTTAATACCTTTAGCACTATCTTTTGATTTTATGCATTATTTTTTAATTAAAGATAATCACCAATTATTACAATATCTTTATTTAATCACATACTAATATTTTAAAACATGTCTTTTTTTAACAAGCATTTAATTGCTGAGATGAAAAACCACACTTTAATTTACGGTACAAATGTAAACACCTTTATTCAATAAAGTAGGTTTTTACACATTGTTGTGACATTTAAAACTAAACAAAGGACTAGATAGGTGGTGGTGTATATATAACTTGTGATGTAGTATTTTTTAAGTACATTGTCTCATACGGCCTATATTTTAATTAGGTTGCATTCGGTCATATCCGTGACGTTTCCATTCACTTGATTCATATACCTCAGTTTATTCACTAAGTTGAGTTCATAGCCCCATTTTTTACTATATCAATGATTTACAACCTTTGGGGTGGAGAAACATGCATTGTTATATAAATTGATGCAGTGTATATTTTTTCATATTAAGTGTTTGCCTAAGTAGCGATAACCCACTGTGTATTTTTATCATGAATGTCAATTACTTTGTCGTGTAGCTGTGTATTTGCTTAATTATTACATACCATTTTGACCTTTAAACCGGGTTTTTAATGACCAAAAACGTACCAAAAATACATTGTTTGTAATGTTTGCATTTATATTTGCAGGAAAGGAAATATTCGACAAAAGGATCGGAAAAACAAACCAAAAATGACAAAATGAGACAAAGCGCGGAATTTGAAGAGCGTTGGAAAAGTGGAAAAGCCAAAAAAGTAATGAAGTTGTCATAATTTGTGGGCAACCAAGTCTAAGTCAACCCCGCATGGTTCCCCAGCAAGCAATCGAAAGTCTTTAGGTTCATAAGTTCGAGATGACATTTATCACTTTAAATATTGAAAGTGTAATATGAAATAGAAATTAATCTTAATTGGATCGGGTACCACCCTTGTCGTACACATCTTAAACTGAAGTTCGGTTTTAATTATTCAATGGACTAACTTTTGCTTTAAACAAACATAATTATAACTTCTTTTTAACACTTTGAGGGTGTTCGGGGCCCACCACAACCCCAACACCAACAACAAACCTGCGGTGTGACCTAGGAGGCAAAATAATAAAAGTTGTGGGCCAAAATATCCCTAAACTTCTTCTACCACAAAAGGGACTGGAAAGTTGCAAAAAACACTCTTATTTCAATCACATTGATTGGGATCGGGGGTCCTATTTTTTGCCGCCCACACAATGCCAAAACTTTTTTAATCCCGTTCTTTTTGTTGTTTTTTGCACAGTTTAACACCAATTCTTTCCCGACAAGAAACTTGGCACTAATTTATCATCCCTCTCATTTGACTTTTATGCTAGTCTACTGTTCCAACAGACCACACCAAAAAATAACTCTCTATCAAACCCACTAACAAAGGGACAAAGACACCTTGGCAATCCTCTACACTCTAATTCGCCTGGAAAGAAAGAAGACAAAAGGATCAAGGGTTATGTGATCATTGAGATTGGGGCCCAGAAAAAATCTAACGGCCACCGAGATTGAACTTTTGCTTCTCCTCACATAGAAAACACAAAAAGCACAAGAAGACCACAAGACTTGGAAGCTCTTAGTATATATAGGGCTAGTTAGCTTATTTTTGTCTTGTCGAATTTTGTTTTAAGCAAGTCTTGTAAAAAAATTAGTCCATTTTAATACTGTCTTTTTCATACTTGTCATTTAATTTTATTGTCATTTAAATACTTGCATTGTAATTATTATTAAGTTAATGAAATCTTCAACTTTTCTTTAAATACTTGTCATTTACATTACTTGTCACTTAATCACTGTTTTTAAGCTCTTATTTAAGCTTTGGAATCATTCAAAGCTTGTTTACTTTTCAGTCTAAAAATAAAAAAAATCACAAAAAAAATCCACCCTTAAAGTACCTCAGCTTATTTTGGAAGAAAAGCCAAACTTGGAAGGGCTTTTAAGACCTTACTAGCTTGTCTTTGACAAGCTAGAGCTTGTAGATCAGTTTGTTTACCCTGTTTTGAGCAAGGGTTTTTGTAAGTTTCCATTTTAAATTTTTGCTTATTTTACTGTTCATTAGCTTATTTTTTGCTTATTATTGCTTTTTCTTGCTTATTACTGTCTTTTATGCTTATGTGTCTTTCTTTGTTGCTTTGATGTCGTTTTTTTAAGTTTTGCTCTTAACTGTCTATTTTTACCTTAAACTGCCATTTGTTGTTTGCTTATTTTAATTGCTTATTTTTGTTTGGAATCCATTTATTTTTGCTTATCATTGCTTGTTTACCATCTGTGCTTAAAAGTCTTTGCTTAAATCTTTGTTAAACTGTTTTAAAATTTGATTTAGAAAATCAAAGGGGTGTTTGGCATAAGTGACAAAGTGGGGGGTTAATTAAAAAAAATTGGATAAAATCCTTTGGGTCCACCTTTTGGTCATTTTGGAAAGCCTATTGTAAGTGTTTTTAACTGTTTTTAAAAGCTCTTTAAGTCTTTAAACCTGTTTCAAGTTTTTAGTTTTTTTGTCTAAAAAGTCTTTGAAACTGTTGGTTTAAAAACAGTTTCTAAGTGCTTAATTGTTTTAGCTTTCAAATCAAGTTTGTAAGTGTTGTTTTGTGTCCTTTTAGAGTGTCTAATGCAGTAGGTTTAGTGTTTTTTCTTTTATCTTTGTTTTATTCAAAATCTGTCAAGTTTTTGGTCAAGTGTCTTTAGTTTAAAAACAGCTTTTTCACTTTCAATTTTTAGTTACTTAAACTTGTTTTTAGCTTTTGAAAATTTGTGCACAAGCTCATTGGAGCTCAGTTTCCATCTGTTTTAACTTGGTTTTTACTTTAAAGCTTATTTTCCTAGCTTATTTGTAGGCTGCAAAAAAAATCTTTTTTTTGTCTTTTCAAAAACACTCAGCATATGCTGAGTGCAATCAACCCCTTTTCTTTAGCTTTTTAGTAGCTCATTTGAGTTTCAAACCCTATTTTAATTGTTGATTTGAGAAGCCCTTAGGTCAATCTTTTTAGGTGTGCAACTCATTAAGCCACAAGGTTCCTTATTGGTGCTTAAAATTAAGCCCAAAAAGTCCCCTTGTGGATGTTTGCCTGCAGTTTGTGCCTTATTGCTTATTTTCCTTTTCTTTGCTTTTCTGCCTTGTTTTCTTTGCTTATTTTCATTTAGACTAGCTTATTAGGTGTAGGAGTCTATCTGCCTTAGCTTATTTTTCATTTCCCCTAGCTTATTTGAGTTTTAAGTAGCCAACAGTTAGCTTAATATAGATTTAGTGTAAAAAAGGGTTAACTGTCAACTTATTTGGCCCTTTTCCTAAAAGTTAATACTGCCAGGCTTAAGAAGTTAGTATTGCTAGCAAAAGTTAGTACTGCTAGGACAGAGTTGGAACTGCTACCAGAGTTAGTACTGCTAGCAGGAGTTAGTACTGCTAGCATATTGTTAATACTGCTAGTGTATTGATAATACTGTTTTTGACATTCCTGAACTTAAGGGACTATTTAGAACTCATAAGAACCTAAAATGTAATTTTTGTAAAATAGAGGGACTAAACGTATATAGCAACATGGAAACTTAGGGGTGTAAACAATAAATATTCTGCTATTTAAGTATAAGGACTGTTTTTGCCACTAATGAAAACCTAAGGGTATCTTATATAATTAAGTGATTTAAATGAACACACATGGTATAGGACTAGTCATGGTATAATACGGGTACTCATATAACTAAAGTCATGCGAATAATAAATAGGTGTATTTGTTATTAATACTTAAACACCTTGTAAACTTAAAAGTATATAGTTGTACATCTTCCCAAGAGCAAACGAGGAAAACGAATACAATAAACATGTACATCGCCACACAAGTGATAAGAGTATATATATATAAATTAGCAAATTATTGTAGTTTATACATGAAGTCGTTAGCCTAAACTTGTAGACTAAGACGGGCCATATTTACTTAGGTATTTGATGGTGCAATTCACTTACCATACTTGGGTATATTACCATTCACGGAGGACTACTTACTAAGGTGAGTTCATAGCCCCAAGTTGATTTACAACTTTTGGGGTGAGAAACATGCATTGTTTTACAAATTGGACTCAATTGTATATTTTATCATGATTACGTATTTGCCTATGTAGCGATAACCCACTGTGCCCATTATCATGAACTATCAATTACTTTATGTGAGGGCGAATATTATAAATAGATCTATTTGGGATTGACATCCCCATCCGGGTGAGTAGCTCTCACTGGTGTCACGGAGTGAACCAATAGATGTATACCATGTCAGATTTGGGATGTTGCGGGTTAAAATATCATCAAGGGCAATGTTGGCAATTTATGTTGCAATTCATACATGTCGGGCTTCAGTGTATGAGCTTAGGGAAATGTAATTACACTTTGTGATGTTTGCATCTGTTGCATTATCATACACTTGGAAATCTTGCGGACCTACATTATATTTACATAAACCTATGAATTCACCAACTTTATGTTGGCATTTTAAAGCAAGTTTTCTCAGTTCAATGAGGCACGAGGTGCTAAGGATACATTAGGGATACTCTTTTGGGGAGTCATGCATAAAAGATTTGTATTCATTACATCTGGGGATTTTTGTTATGATCTAAAATCTTTGTTATCAAATGTTGAACAATTTAAGCCGTTGCGCTTTGTATTAGACAATTTCAATAAATCCAATGTATCGTTTTTAAACGACTCTTTTATAGGCCGTTCTTATATCTTGTGCTATTGAGCTATGAAGTAACGCTCCCAGACTTATTATTCCGCTGCGACCCAATATGAGGGTGTTATAGATTGGTATTAGAGCCAAGGTTATAGAGAACCAGGTCAAATGTTTTTACTTGGACTATAACCATTTTCAAACATTGCATCATACAAAGATATTTTTATGGGACATTCATTCACTTATTCATTCATACATTACTTGTTGCATTAGTTGACTAGACTTGATGTTGCATGGTTCACATACGTATTTATAATATATTAAGTATATTATGAGTCGTATATATGTACTAATATAAACTCTGTTTAAGTGTTACAAATTCAGTCACGTCTTCTGCATCCTCTGCAGTTACCTACACATCTGTCTTCACCGATTTTGAGCCAGGGAGGGTATTTTAGGGAGCTGACGAGGAGCTATCAGACGAAGGTTCTCCATGAGTCATCATATACAGATACGATAGACTCCCTATGCAGCAGGTAGCCTCGCCATCTCTAGACTATATGCCAGGTCCTGAGCACCCACCATCACCTGTCGAGGTACCGTACATACCTGAGCCTGAGTACCTCGAGTACTTAGTGCCATCCAATGATGAGGCACCTATAGAGGATCACCCTCTACCTGCTGACGCCTCACCCGTAGCCCTATCACTAGGCTATGTGGCGGATTCTTATCTAGAGGAGGATCCGGAGGAGGACTCAGAGGAGGATCATACTGATTACCCTGCCAATAGAGGGGATGATGATGACGAGCCCTCCAATGATGATGATGATGATGACACAGGAGATGATGATGAGGAGCTTTTTGAGGACGAGGAGGATGACGAGGAGGAGGAGGAGCACTTAGCTCTGACCGACTCTTCTGTTGTACCTATTACTGACCATGTTCCTTCAGCCAAGGATACAAAGGCATTGGAGACTAATGAGGCTGCACCTACACCTGTACCATCACCCAGACGGCATACAACTAGGATGTCTATCAGACCTCAGACACCTGTACCATTTCCATCTGAGGCGGAGGTCAAGAGACTTCTTTCCTTACCTATTCCACCAGTATCTCTACTTACTCCACTATTATTTCTACTACCTCAGATTCCCTCACCACAACTACTACCTCCAACAAAAAACAACACAAAACACAAAAAATACATACAAAAACAAAAAAACACAAAAAAACAAAAAAACACTTAAAAACACAGCCAACAAAAACGAATAAAATAAAACAAAAAACAGAAAACGATAACAACACAAAAAAAAAAAACAAATAAATCATCACAAAAAAATACAACAAAATAAAAACGAAAAAGAAATAAACAAAAAAGAATATACCTACAACCAACTATCCATGAGAAACAAAAAAAAACAAACAAAAAAAAAAACCCGAACACCACCAGACTAAGGTCCCCTTTGCTCAGACACGTCTCCGTAGGCCACAGAAGACTATCAGACTTGAGCCACCTATGTCACCATCCATGGAGGCACGTATTGCTGAGTATGTTGCCGCACCATCACCACCATCTCCACTATTACCTTGTTCACCTCCACTATCTCAGATTCCCTTACCACCACTACCACCTCCACCATCATCACTACATTTACCACCACCTGTACCCCCATCCCCCCCCAAAAAAAAAATTCAAATTACTGTTACCCATCATCACCCCGTTATCTTTACTACCACCACTACTAGCCCTACTATTCATACCACCAGTCGACCGTAGTTAGGACACTCTTGAGGCCGAGCTACCACCTCGTAAAAGGTTATGTTTGACTGCTCCCGGGCTGAGGTATGAGGTGGGAGAGAGTTTGACGGCTGCCCCTAGACCTACATGAGGTCATGGAGCGGATTATAGGTTTATCTGCACTGTGGATGCTGAGGTCAGACGACAGAGAGCCGAGGAGGTTGGCTATGTCATTAGGGATGTTTAGGTAGACCCAGCAGGGGCTGTAGAGGAGGTGGTACCAACGACCCTCGAGGGGGTCAATGATAGGGTAACCGAGCTTGTTGTGGTGCAGGAGCAGGACACTCAAGATATTTATGCTGTGATTGAGGACACTTAGGGCAGGCAGACTCAGATATATCAAAGGGTTGACATATTGGCCGAGGATAGACAGTTTCACTATGAGACTGCATGACTGTTGGACCAGGAGGCCCTATTTTCTTGAGAGGCTTGGGCACATTCCATTGGGTTGAGTACGGCAGCTCACTATGAGCTGGAAGCATATAGGACTCATACCCAGATGCAGGATTACCATATCGCCTCACAAGAGTCACTAATGATGACATTGATTGCACAGGTTTCATCACTACAGAGATAGTTGTCAGTGACATTGGGATAGATTCATGCACTTCAGACTAGAGATTAGAATCATGCAGATGATCACGAGAGCGCTGGTAGTTCTGCCTAGATTTACATTTTTTTCATGCTATATTCTTAACTATCAGTTTGTTAGTCGGCTAAGTGTTATGGGTTTGTACCCAGCAAGCACGGTAGTAGGATTTGTACTTTTCAATTATTGTACCAATCAATCATGTATGTTTTTCCCAGTTATATATGATGAGTTGTATTATGTCATGTCAATCTCAATTTTGTTATGTGTTGTGATCCTAGAACATGTTAAATATAATCACTGAGTGTGATGTGGATCTTGTAAAATATAAAATGTTGGTATTATGTTAAGGGTCGAACTCAATTCTGTATGTTGTGTTGTGATCTCAGTCATGTTATGTAATCACTGTGTGATGTGATCGTGTTATATATATGTTGTACCTATGTCATGTTGTGATGATTATGAAAACTTATGTTTTTTATATTGTTGTGATTTAGAATAATATGTCGCCAAGAAGAACCTCTACTGCTACTGCAAGGGTTGCTGCTGCTGCTACAAGAGCTGCTGCTGCTGTTGCGGCTGCTGCCCCTATGATAGTTGCTGCTGTTAAGCAACTAATCGAAGCAAGAGTGTCTGCGGCACTTGCTAACCATGAAACTCTTCAAAATATCAGTAATGGTTATGGCGACGGAAGCCACAATTCTGACACTGGAATTAGAGGAACTGTACGCACTCCCCGTGAGTGTACGTACAAGGATTTTTTGAATTGCAAGCCCCTCACTTTTAAGGGTACTGAAGGAGTGGTTGTGCTAACACAATGGTTCAAGAAGATGGAATCAGTGTTCCATATCAGCAACTGTGCTATGGAGAACCAAGTTAAGTTTGCTACATGCACTTTCCTTAGAAATGCTTTGACATGGTGGAACTCCCACATGAAGACTATTACTCAAGACGTTGCTTATGCTGTGGACTGGAAGGTACTAAAGAAGATGATGACAGTCAAATACTGCCCAAGGGATGAAATCAAGAAGTTGGAAATTGAGCTCTGGAACCTAAAAGTAAAAGGTACTGATGTCGCAAGTTACACTCTGTGTTTTCAACAGTTTGCACTGATGTGTGGAAGGATGTTCTATGAGGAATCAGAGGAAGTTAAGAAATATGTTGGTGGGCTTCCTGATATGATTCGGGGAAATGTAATGTCATATCAACCCAAGACAATGGAGAAAGCAATTGAGTTTGCCAATGATCAGATGGATCAAAAATTCCTCACTATTACTGAAAGGCAAGCTGAGCAGAAAAGGAAGTTGGAGTTTAATGCTGGAAACAATCAGGGGCACCAACAACAAAACAAGAGACATAACACTAGGAGGGCTTACACTATTGGGCCTGGTGAAAAGAGGGAGTACACGAGATCATTGCCTTTATGTACAAAATGCAACTATGACCACAAAGGTCCATGTGCTCCCAGGTGTAATAAGTGCAAGAAGATCGGTCAACTGGCTCGCGACTGTAGGAGTTCTGGTCCTAACGGTAATAATAACAATCGTGGGAACTTCGGGACAACAAAGAATGCTGTCACTTGTTATGAGTATGGTGTTCAGGGGCACTTCAAGAAAGACTGCCCGAAGCTGAAGAATGGAAACTGTGGTAATCAACCTGGGAATGGCAATGCACCAGCCAAGGTTTATGTGGTGGGTAATGCGGGAACAAACCCAGACTCCAATGTCGTTAGAGGTACGTTCCTTCTAAACGACCGCTATGCATCTATCTTATTTGATACCGGTGCCGATAGAAGTTTTGTATCTACTACATTTAGTTCCCTTATTGATTTCACACCAACTATATTAGACCATTATTATGATGTTGAACTAGCCGATGGGAAAATAATTGGGATCAACACTATCATCCGGGGTTGTACATTAAACTTCTTAAACCATCCATTCAACATCAACTTAATGCCCCCCCCCCCGTTAGAACTTGTGTAATCTTCGATGTCATAAACGTAATGTATTAGGTTGTCCAAAGTACCACGTCACTCATAGATTGTGCCGAAAGATCTTCGTAATTCCCTTGGGAAAATGAACCTTAATGTTCAAAGGTGATGTGAAGTAATCAGGGAAACGAGACTCGTTTGAACATCATTTCGTGCACCAAAACTCATAAATATTTATTGAAAGGACATAATGTCTTTTTGGCACATGTTACTATGAAGGAGACTGAAGACAAGTCGGGGGAGAAGAGACTTGAGGACGTACCAATCGTTTGATATTTTCTTGAAGTATTTCCTGAAGACTTGCCGGGTCTTCCACCGACTCGACAAGTGGAATTCCAAATTGATTTGATGCCCGGTGCTGCACATGTAGTACGAGCACCCTATCGATTAGCTCCTTCGAAATGAAAGAGTTTTCAGAACATCTACAAGAACTATCCGACAAGGGATTTATAAGACCCATCTTGTTTGTCAAAAAGAAGGACTGATCATTCTGGATGTGCATCTACTATCGAGAATTGAATAAACAGACGATGAAGAATCGTTATCCTCTCCCAAGGATTGATGATTTGTTTGATCAACTACAAGGATCTAGTGTTTATTCAAAGATAGACTTGCGATTGGGTTATCATCATCTTAGAGTACGAGAAGTGGATATTCTAAAGATGGCATTTAGGACTCGGTATGGTCATTACGAGTTCCAAGTGATGCCATTTGGTTTGACAAATGCACCTGCAGTATTCATGGACCTCATGAACCGAGTGTGCAAACCATACTTGGATAAGTTTGTAATTGTCTTTATCGACGATATACTAATTTATTCAAAGAACAAGAAAGAACATGAAGAGCATCTTAAGGCAATTTTGGAATTACTTAAGAAGGAGGAGTTGTACGCTAAATTCTCTAAATGTGAATTTTGGATTCCCAAGGTACAATTTCTTGGCCACGAGATTGATAGTCAAGGCATTCACATGGATCCCGCCAAGATCGAATCCATAAAAGATTGGGCATCTCCTAAGACTCCAACGGAGATTCGTCAATTTTTAGGTCTTGCCGATTACTACCGAAGATTCATTGAATGATTTTCAAAAATCGCTAAGCCAATGACCAAACTCACTCAGAAGAAAGTCGCCTTTGAATGGGGTGACAAGCAAGAAGCAGCTTTTCAAACATTGAAGCATAAGTTGTGTAGCGCACCCATCTTAGCTCTCCCTCAAGGAGCTGAGAACTTTATTGTTTATTGCGATGTGTCACATAAAGGTTTTAGGTGGCGGTAAATTGAAGCACAAACAGAAGGTGGATTGCTTTTGCATCATGACAGCTGAAGATTCAGGAGAAAAAATATACTACCCAAGATTGGGAACGTGGTGCATGTGGTGTTTGCTCAAAAGATTTAAAAGGCACTACTTGTATGGAACCAGGTGTACGGTGTTCATAGATCATAAGAGTCTACAACACATACTTGATCAAAAGGAGTTGAATATGAGGCAATGTCGTTGGTTAGAGTTGCTCAGTGATTACGCTTGTGAGATTCGTTATCACCCGAGGAACAAATGTTGTTGTTAGATACTTGAGCAGAGAAATAGCTAATTAAACCTTAAGAGTCCGAGCCTGTGTGATGACTATTGGTTTGGTGGCGAGCGAGAGCCCAAACAAATCTGAATGCTCAGACCAAAGCACATCTTAAATGCTCAGACCAAAGCACAAAAACCAGAGAATCTCAAGAACGAAGATGTAGGTGGTATGATCAGGAAGGATATACCAAAGGAAAAGTTGGAACCCCGTGCTGACGGAACCTTATGCTTAAACGGCAGGAGTTGGTTTCCATGTTATGGTGACTTGAGGATTGTAATCATGCACGAGTCCCATAAATCTAAATACTCCATCCATCCAGGTTCTAACAAGATGTACCAGGACATGAAAAAGATATATTGGTGGCCCAATATGAAGGCCAACATCGCCACCTATGTTATCAAATGTTTAACATGTGCTAAAGTTAAAGCTGAACACTAAAGGCCATCAGGTCTGTTAGTACAACCCGAGATACCCCAATGGAAGTGGGATAGTATCACTATGGATTTTATCACCAAGATTCCTAAGTCGTCGTAAGGATATGACACCATTTGGGTGATTGTTGACCGACTTACTAAGTCTGCCATCTTTATACCAATGAGAGAAACTGACTCCATAGAGAAATTGGCAAGAATGTACCTGAAGGAGGTAGTCACGAGGCATGAAATACCTATCTTAATCATTTATGATCACGACCCTAGGTTTGCATCAAATTTCTAAAAGTCACTTCAAAAGGATTTGGGTACTAACTTAGATATGAGTATTGCGTACCATCTACAGACTAATGGACAAGGCGAGAGAACTATCTAAACTCTCGAGGATATGGTACGTACTTGTGTGATCGACTTTGGAAATGGTTAGGTTAGACTTTTGCCACTATTTTAGTTTTCTTACAACAACAGTTATCACGCGCATCAAGGCTGCACCATTCGAGACGCTTTACGGACGGAAGTGTCGTTTACCTGTTTGTTGGGCCGAGGTTGGACAAGTTTAACTTACCAGTTCAGAAATGGTCCAGGAGACAACTGAGAAGGTCATTCAGATCAAGCAAAGAATGCAAGCCGCTCGTGACCAAAAAAAGAGTTACGCCGACTTAAAGCGTAAGCCGATGGAGTTCCAAGTTGGGGATAGAGTTATGCTCAAAGTTTCACCTTGGAAAAGGGTCGTACATTTTGGCAAACGGGGGAAGCTAAACCCTAGATATGTTGGACCTTTCAAGATGCTAGAAAAGATTGGAGCCATTGCTTACAAGATTAAGCTTCCTCAAGAGTTGAGCAGAGTTCACAATACATTTCATGTATCCAACCTAAAAAATGTTATTCTGACGAACCATTAGCCGTTCTGTTGGAAGGACTCCATGTGGATGACAAGCTCTGTTTTGTAGAAGAACCTGTAGAGATCATGGATTGAGAGGTCAAACGGTTGAAACAAAGCCGTATCCCAATTGTCAAGGTTCGATGGAACTCAAGGAGAGGTCCTGAGTTCATGTGGGAACGCAAAGACCAATTTCAAAAGAAGTATCTGCATCTCTTCACTAAACCCGTACCTTCGTCAAGTGTTGCAACTTGAGCCTTGAGGACAAGGCTCTTCTAACGGGTAGAGACTGTAACATTTCACATTTTTAGGTCATTTCCTGACTCAATTACTTTCATTTTTCATTTTTAGGGTTTTACGCGTTCGCTTTTAATTATTATCTTGTAGTTAAATCGCGTAAACTAAAAATCACCATTCAACGTAAACGGACACCAAACAAGTTAAAGTTTACATCAAGTAAGTGTTATAAGATTATTAAGAGTATAATTTATAACTTTTCATAATTTATTTTTATTGGTTACATAAAACGTTTACGTTTCACAATAAAAATATATTTAGGCGTACCCGGAAGTACCTATACCTGTCTATACTCAAACCAATACCCACTTTTACGCCCTAAAAACAAAAATTATATATTTTTTGTGTCACTAAGCCTACAAGGGCCGAGCATTATATGTGATAACATTAGCATGAGATAAACCTTGTATACTATGGTTATTAACCACCTTAACTACACCATTATCCCATAAAACTAGAAATTGTCAAATCATTAGTACCCTAAACATAATCCTAGGCGTCCAAGGGTCATAGGAATTAGGAGGATCTTTTAAAAAATCTTACAAGCTCTTACAACATGTACCCTTAACCCATAGTTTACCATAGTTAGTTTAAGGATATATGTTTAGTTAGTTTAAGGCTAAGGAAACCTTAAACTCAAACACACTTTGTCTTGTTTTCTCTTCATATCACACGCCACAAGGACCATTGTGTATTACACATAAATCTTAACTAAATCTTGTACAACCTAGGATTAATTAAGAAATGTACTTAACAAATCTTACACAATATTTGTATCTTGTGTTTTCCCCCCTTTAGCAAATTGTCACCCACACAAACCAACATAGAAAATCTTGCATAATCTTGTACCTCACCCAATTCATTAGTACTTGTACTTAAGCAACCCTAAACTACCCTAAAAACCACCTAAGCATGTACTTAAACTACTACACTTCTCTAGCAAAGGAGACATGGTTTTAGAAAGTGGTATAGAGATAATTTCTCTATAAATAGGAAGGCTTACAACCAAGAGTGTTTACACACTCACACACTTAAAAGAACACTAGCAAAAATCACCCTTGTTGCTCTCTTTGTTTGGGTCACCACAGCCAAGACACAAATCCACGAACACGACACCACAACTTACAACCAAAGAGTTCTAAGGTATAATCTAGTAATTTGTAAGCTAAGGTTATACATTTAAGGGTCTGAAAGCAAGAAAGATTTGATTTAAACTAAGGTTTGGGGTATACAAGTTAAGTTTCCACACACACATTCAAGAAGCTAGGACCCTTGTAAGTGTCTTAGCCTACGTTCATATTTAAGTGTCATGTTTGCTTCATGTGTCATAAGGTACGGTTATTATGTGTTAACAAGCTAAACATGGGTCGTGCCTAGTATGACATAACCCATGTCTACGTCTTATAATATACAACATATATAGACTTGTGTAGTGAACCAAAAGCCATAAGGCACGTAACCAAGATCTTGTGTATAAGCATGAATAAGGGTGAGCATACCGGACCATCGACCTGACCAGACCGGAAGACCGGACCAAACCGGACCGACCAGACCAGACCGAAGGTATTTCGGTCTAGTCTGCGGTCTGGTGTTTTGGACCAATTCGGTCCTCGGTCCGGTCAGTCAGGTCCGGTCTGACAAAAACCCGATGATAATGCATGTAGGACCAGACCAGACCGAAGACCGACCCGGACCGGACCAACCCGGAACGGACCATACCATTTTGGTATGGTCCTTGGTCCGCCGTTTTAGCTAGTTTTGGTCTCGGTCTAAGGTAGATCCGGTCTAGTCTGGTCCTTGGACCGTGCTCACCCCTAAGCATGAATGTTTAAACGTGACATGCACACGTAAAATATTTAGTTGAGAGGTTTGATAACCCTTTTGGAACAGAAACACTTTCATGTCACATATCATAATACTTAACAACACGTCTTGCTCAATAAAAGATGTGTAAATTATAGTATATGCGAACTAGGGTTGTTTGGGATATGTCGAAATAAGTTAGCAAGATCATAGCCGCATCTTGTATCTAACACAAGCTCAAACAAACTCTAACGAATTTGTTAACTCACTGATGGGTTGTATGATACGAGCTTAGTTAGAAGTTAATACTGATAGGCTTAAGAGTTAGTACCGCTAGCAGAGTTAGTACTGCTAGCAGAAGTTAGTACTACTAGCAGAGTTAGTACTGCTAGCATATTGTTAATACTGCTAGTGTATTAATAATACTGTTTTTGATAATTCTGAATTTAAAGGACTGTTTAGAACTCATAAGAACCTAAAATGTAATTTTTATAAAATAGAGGGACTAAACGTATCAACATGGAAACTCATGGGTGTAAACGGTAAATATTCTATTTTAAACTATAAGGACTATCTTTGCCAATAATGAAAACCTAATGGTATCTTATATAATTAAGTGATTTAAATGAACACACATGGCATAGGACTAGTCGTGGTATAATGCGGGTACTTATATAACTAAAGTCACACGAATAATAAATAGATGTATTTATTATTAATACTTAAACACCTTGTAAACTTAAAAGTATATAGTCGCACATCTTCCCAAGAGCAAACGAGGAAAACCAATACAATAAACGTGTACATCACCACACAAGTGATAACAGTATATATATAAACTAGCAAATTTTTGGAGTTTATACATGAAGTCGTTAGCCTAAACTTGTAGACTAAGACTAGTCATATTTACTTAGGTATTTGACGGTGTGATTCACTTACCATACTTGGGTATATTACCATTCACGGAAGACTACTTACTAAGGTGAGTTCATAGCCCTATGTTTTACTATATCAATGATTTACAGCTTTTGGGGTAAGAAATATGCATTGTTTTACAAATTGGACGCAAGTGTACATTTTATCATGATTACGTGTTTGCCTAAGTAGCGATAACCCACTATGCCTATTATCATGAACTGTCAATTACTTTGTGTGAGCGTGAATGTTATAAATAGATCTATTTAAGATTGACATCCCCATCCAGGTGAGTAGCTCTTACTGGTCTCACAGAGTGAACCAACGGATGTATACCATGTCAGATTTGGGATGTTGCGGGTTAAAACATCATCAAGGGTAATTATGGCAATTTATGTTGTAATTCATACATGTCAAGCTTTAGTGTCATGAGCTTAGGGAAACGTAATTACACTTTGTGATGTTTGCATATGTTGCATTGTCATACACTTAAAAATCTTGTAGACCTACATTATATTTACATAAACCTATGAATTCATCAACTTTATGTTGACATTTTAAAGCATGTTTTCTCAGGTCAGTGAGGCACGAGGTGCTAAGGATATATTGGGGAGTCATGCATAAAAGATTTGGAGTCATTACATCTGGAGATTTTTGTTATGATCTAAAATCTTTGTTATCAAATGTTGAACAATTTAAGCCGTTGCGCTTTGTATTAGACAATTTCAATAAATCCAATGTATCATATTTTAAATGACTCTTTTAGAGGTCGTTCTTATATCTTGTGCTATTGAACTATGAAGTAATTCTCTCGGGCTCATTATTCCACTGCGACCCAATTTGGAGGTGTTACATAATCCATGGCAACACTTAATGAGCCAAGTCCTCGGGGAACTAGTTCAGGTAGTGGTAACAGGTGTCAAGTTACCATATTGGGGGATGCAGATGCTCAGACTAGGTTTGAGACTGCTTCTAAACAGTACAATGACCACCTCTCTTAAGAGTTAACATACTTGGAAGTGGGGAGGACAGACTAAAACTTTATAAATTAATGGAACTTTGTACATAATTATCAAATAGAGTTCTTGATTTAGAAACAACAAAGACTTCTCAAGCAAAGGAGATTGCTAATTTAAAGTAGAGAGTCAAGAAGCTAGAAAGAGGAAAGAAGTCAAGAACTAACAAGCTTAAAAGATTATTCAAGGTTGGCTCAACTGTAATAATTGAATCCTCAGATGAAGCTAGTTTGGGTGATCAGGCGGATGCATCTAAATAGGGGAAAAGAATAGCTAATATTAACAAAGATGCAGGAGTAACTTTAGACAATACAAATTTTGATTTTGATAAAGATTTGTTTGGATTGCATGATTTGGAAGGAAAAGAAGTAATTGTTGATGAAGAAGTGATTAAAACTGTTTATGAGGAAATGACATTAGCTCAAACACTGATCGAGATAAAGAGTACAACAACAAAAGCTAAAGGAATTGTCATGGAAGAGCCAAGTGATTCAGCTTTAATAATCTCTTCACAACAACCTTTATAAATCAAGGCTCAAAGTAAAGGAAAAGGAAAGATGATAGAGGTTGAAGAGCCTAAGTCTAAGAAAGCTCAAATAATGTTTGATGAACAACTTGCTCTTAAGCTACAAGCTGAAGAAAAAGAAGCTGCAAGGCTGGCAAAGCAAAAAGAAGAGGATGAAAACATAGCTGAATGGGATGATATTCAGGCTTTGATGGATGCAGACTATGAGCTAGCTGAGAGACTACAAGCACAAGAACAGGGAGAATTGACTATTGAAGAAAGGTCAAAGTTGTTTGTAGAGCTTATGGATAAAAGAAAAAAGCATTTTGCAAGGCTTAAAGCTAAAGAACAGAGGAGGAAACCACTTATAAAAGCTCAAAAGAGAGATTAAATGTCTACCTATCTAAAGAACATGGCTGGATATACTTATAATCAGTTGAACAACAAAAGCTATGATGAAGTTCAATAAGCTTTTGATAAGACCATGAAATAGATAGATTCATTTGTACCTATGGATCAAGAAGTGGAGAAAGATAGTCAAAAGAAGGGTGAAGGAAGTGATAAAAGAGAAGGAAAAGCATTAGAACAAGAAGTTGTTAAGAAGCAAAAGGTGGATAAAGACCAAGAGACAGCTGAGCTAAAATAGTTGATAAAGGTCATTCAAGAAGAGGAAATAGCAATTGATTCTATTCCATTGGCCAAAAAATATCCAAAGATTGTTGACTGGAAAATATACAAGGAAGGAAGAAAAAGCTACTACCAGATAATAAGGGCAGATGGAAAATCTCATATGTACATAATCTTCAGTCAAATGTTAGAAAGTTTTGATAAAGAAGACTTTGAAGATTTGTATAAACTGGTGAAACCTAAATTTGAGTCAACAAATCCTATGGAAGATTTGGATTTATTACTGTGGGGAGATTTGAAGATTATGTTTGAACAACCACATGTTGAATATGAAGTCTGGAAGTTGCAATATGGATACATAGTTTTAAACTGGAAGCTATATGACTCTTATGGAGTACACTGTTTAACATTGCAATCTGGAAAGATTTACATGTTGGTAGAAAGAAGATACCCCCTCACAATACCCACCATTACAGATATACTGGATAAGAAACTTTAAGTTGTTCATTTTAATGAAATGGCATATCAGCTTCTTAAGCTAATCAAGAAACAATAAAAGAATCAATGAAGTGTTTGGATACACCCTTTTAAAAAAGAAAAAGCTTTTAATCAAGATACTTGAAGATTCAAAAGGTGAACATCAAGATTAGGGGAGGATTGTTGGGATTAAAAGATTTATTAAGTGCTGTTGGAATTACTTCTAAGTGTTTAAGACTGGTGTTGAAGTTACTGCTGCTCAGTACAATGATTAAGACTACTAAAGTAAGTTACTGTTGTTTAGAGAAGTTACTACTGTTAAGCATAAGTTAGTGCATTTAGTGATCTTGATGAAAAATATGCTAAGTAGTTAATACTGCTAGTGTATGTTACTACCGCTAGTTAATACTGCTAGTGTAAGTTAGTACTGCGAGTATTACTTAGTACTGCCAGAAGAAGAGTGAAGAAAATATTCTAAGTAGTTAATGTTGCTTGTACACAGTTAATGCTGCTGGTGTATAAGTTACTACTACTGGTACAAAAGTTAATGCTGTTGAAGGATTACTATTGCTGGAAGACTTAATGTTGACAGAGAAGATATTAAAGCCTTATCAAAGAACGTATAAAGATGACTTAAAGATCAAGATAAGGATTTATTATTTGTAGAAAAGATACGTATAAGATTAGAATTATAGAAGATTTACAGTTATCTTGTAAAGGACTCCTTGGTGTATAAAAGGAGATCATAGGTTATGGTTTTACATATAGAATAAGACAGAACAATAGAACAATATAGAATACAGAACACAAAACGTGTATCAAATCAATCTTAGAATTATAGCTTCAAGGTTGTAAACCCTAATACTACACAAAGTACTCGTATTATTAATAATAATAATATTGGAGCTTTTTTAGTAATATCATTGTTCATACAATTTACTGTTTTTTTAATATTCTTCTAAGTATTAAAGAGTAGATTCCGCATACTCTTTATTATTCACAAATTTTCAATCATAGTTGTTTTGGATTTATCCAAAGTAACCTAACCTTTAGAAGCTAAGGAATCGATCTCAAATTGGGACCCACACTAAAGCACCAAACCGCGAACACGCAAAAGCAAGCAAAAGCAGAACATCACGCACATAGATCTTATACGTAACTAAATGATGGATCTTAGGTTATAGTCTAGGTCAACTCACCTAGTTCTCTATAACCTTGGCTCTGATTACCAATCTGTCACACCCTGACAATGGAGGAAACTCAAGAATGCAATATAATGATCAATCATAACACAAGATACAATATAGAGAAAACTACAATGCATAAACTTCAAATGTTACAAAGACCATCCACCTCGAACAACCTCGAGTGATGTCCCAAATCAAAACTAAATCCAAAATCTCTTACAAATTCCAAATGCCCATACAAGGGTCCAAATCCAAACTTAAGCCAAAACTTCCAAATACTGAAAATCAAACAAATAAACAAGCAAGGCTT
>BQNB010030261.1:0-55027 GCA_026074375.1 Tanacetum coccineum
AGGGATTTCGTGTTTGGATCGAACGAGGGATTTTTGTTTGGATCGAACGAGGGATTTTTCTGTTTCAATCGAACTAGCGTCATTTTCTATGATTTATTGACACTTTTCAGTATTTTTGGAATTTTTCGCTGCTGATTCCGAATCAAATCATTCACGGTTATCTAGTGATCTTGTAAAATCCCGTTAATTCATTATCGGTTTTGATCATAGACGAGTAAAATCCCGTGAACGTTAATTGATTCAAATCCACAACAACAACAAATCACTTTACCCACTAAAGATCCTTGTTTATCATTTCACATCACTTTTGCAATGTCGACTCAACAAGACATTTATGCAGCCGGTTCTGAAAACCGCCCTCCTATGCTTAACAAAGAGAACTATGTTCCATGGTCATCACGTCTTCTTCGGTATGCTAAGAGTAGACCAAATGGAAAGTTAATCTACAACTCCATTATGAATGGTCCTTATGTCAGACGAATGATCCCTGAACCAGGTGATGCAGATCGTGAAGTACCTGTTCCTGAAACGTTTCATGAACAAACCGATGATGAACTCACAGTAGCAGAAATTAAACAGATGGAAGCAGATGATCAAGCTATTCAGACCATTCTTCTCGGTCTTCCTGAAGACATCTATGCTGCTGTTGATAGTTGTGAAACTGCTCAGGAAATCTGGTTACGTGTGCAACAAATGATGAAAGGTTCTGATATTGGAATTCAAGAAAAGAAGGCTAAGTTGTTTAATGAATGGGAAAGGTTTACTTCCACTGATGGGGAATCGATTGAGTCTTACTATCACCGTTTCTCAAAATTGATGAATGATTTTAAGAGAAACAAACACTTTCCTGAAAAGATTGCTAGTAATCTCAAGTTCCTAAACAACTTACAACCAGAATGGAGTCGGCATGTTACTATTGTTCATCAAACGAAGGACTTGCATACGACAGATTACACTCAGTTGTATGATTTCTTGAAGTACAATCAAAAGGAGGTCGATGATCAAAGAGCTGAACGACTTGCAAAAACACATGATCCGCTAGCACTCATGGCAAATTCCAACAATCCTTTCAACTATACAGTGTTTCACCAAGATCAACCATCACCAAGTACCTACATGCAACAACCACAACCCATCAACAACAACTATAACCCACAACCATCATTCAACCAGAACTACATGCAACAACCAATGCCAAATCCCGAAGACATCACAGATCCCACAACCGCAATGAACATGGCACTCGCTCTAATGGCTAAGGCATTCAAACTAAACTACTCAACACCAACCAACAACAACCAGAGAATTTCATCAAACCCTCGTAATCGGCAGATTGCTCAACCGGGTATGAATATGGGTCAAGACAGACAGATGCGGATGGTTGGAGCTAATGGTGGGAATCAGTTTAGACAGTATGCTGGGCAGAATGTTGGGTATCCAATATAGTATAATGCAGTACAAAAGAATTTCGGGAATCAGGTTTGTTCAAGAATGAGTTTCAGAAATCAGGGTGGTTCAAATAATGGGAAATGGAAATGTTGTAGCTAGGCACGGCTGAGGTAATAGCGCTGGGAATAATGGTAATCAGATAAGGTGTTACAACTGCAGAGGATTGGGTCATCTTGCTAGGAACTGTACAGTCAGACCAAGGAGAAGGGATGCTGCTTATCTTCAGACTCAGTTGTTGATTGCTCAAAAGGAAGAAGCAGGAATCCAACTCCAAGCTGAAGAGTTTGATTTGATGGCTGCTGCAGCAGATCTTGATGAAATTGAGGAAGTCAATGCAAACTGCATTTTGATGCTAATTTGCAGCAAGCATCGAGCATCGGGTACTCAGACTGACAAAGCTCCCGTCTATGATTCAGACGGATCAGCTGAGGTACACAACTATGACAACTGCTATGATAATGAGATATTCAATATGTTTACTCAAGAGGAGCAGTATACTGAGATACTCGAACCCACTCCTGAACCACACCAAGTACAACAGAATGACAATGTTATTTCTGATATCTCGTGTGTGGAACAAGAGGGGGGAACAGTAGATCAACATACTGCAACTGTTGAGGAAACACGTGCTTACTTTGAATCATTATATAATAATTTGGCCCTTGAAGTTGAAAAGGTCAACTCGGTCAATCGGAAACTGAAAGAAACAAATGCTGATTTGACCACTGAGCTTGCTAGATATAAAAATCAAGAAAAGTGTTTTGAAATTAGTCAAGAAAAATATGACAAACTTGAAAGATGTTATCAAAAGTCTGTTTATCAAGAGCAATGTCTTACTAAAAAGATAAATGCCTCTTCAATTTAAGTTCCGTAAAAAATAACGACTTTGAATGAGGAAATTTCAAAATTAAGTAAACAGCTTTCAACGGAAAAATCAACTGTTTCTTCTCTTCTCGAAGAAAAGAAAAAGTTGAAGTCTGATTTCAAAATTCGTGAAGACGAGCTTCTTGATAAACAAATTCAACTTGAGAATAAGATAAAGGAATTAGATAATATTTTGGTTAAAACGGGTCAATCGATTCAAACGATGCACATGCTTTCACCTAAGGCCAGACTCGTTTTAAACCACAAAATAACCAATCCGAACAGAAAATGACATTTGGTTAGGAAAATCCTTTTTTATCTCAAGCAAGCTCAGCAAAAACAACAGAGTTTGTATAATGGCAAAGTTCTATAAGAAAAGCATGATCCTCCTGTTGTGTATGATTTAGAAGAGACACTGCGACTTCCTCAAGAGAGCCTCTTAAAAATGAAACAATTGAACAAAGAAATAAAACCGGAAAACTATACAAAGATTAATCATCTTTCAGAGGTTTTTCTTTCTCAAATGGCCAAGTCACGTGAAGAGTTATATTTTTCAAATACTTCCAAAACGGCCAATGTTTCTAAATCAATTTTAATACCAAATGAAGAGTTTTCAGATGATACTACTTCAAGTGTTGCACGAAAATTTCTAAATGAGGTAAAAAGCACCATTGTGACTCTTCAACGTGTTGTCAAACATAGAATGACTTTAGATACACACAATTGGTCGTCCATTGCTCATCAGGAGATTCACAAAATTTTAAAAGAAGAAAATTTTCCTATCATCAACCAAGTGGATACTAGACTTCAAAATTTTGAAATACAATTTTTGAAAGAAGCAGCCAAATTTGTTCGAGACTTTAAATCTCTTGCAAAAGAAGCTGATGAATCTCTTGCTAAGCACAAGTCACTGGAATTGGAAATTGAGCGTCTCTTGAGAGAAGTTGTCAGTCAAGACATTATGTCTATTGTGCAAAATCCATCTGTTGTTGATTCATCAAATCTCCAAACTGAGCTTGACCGTACGAAAGATCGACTTGAAAATTGTATCATTAAAAAGGAGAATGAATATGCTAAACTTTGGAATGATTGGTACAAAAAGTGTGAAGAATGCAAATATGACAAAATTTCGTACGATAAAGCTTATAATGACATGCAACAAAAGATCGAACGGTTGCAAGCTCAGTTGGGAGACCAAAAGGGTAAAAGTAAGGATACTCCATGTGTATCAAATACCCTTGATCCTTTGTCTCAGAAACTTGAAAATGAGAATGTAGAATTAGAGTTTCAGGTTCGGAATTATGAAAAGGAAATTGCTCACCTTAAGACCACATACAAAAACCTGTTTGACTCTATCTCTGTGACACGTGCTCAAACTAAAACAATAATTGACTCTTTGCAAAACAAATTACATGATACGATCTATGAAAATGCTAAGCTAAGAGCCCAGTTATTTGATAAAGTTTCTGAACAAGTGGACACCACCAAAGGTACGAGTACGAATACTAAGTTTGCAAATCAATCAACCGAGAGGAAACCGTCTTTGCAACCTGTAAGAAAAAACCTTGTTGTGAGACAACCAAATGCATTTCAATCTGAACATACAACATCATCAAAAAATCGGGTTCCTCAAAAGGTTGATGAGACGAATGATTTGTCAAAACCAGTCACTTCAAACTCGGTACCCACACCACAAGAATCAAAAATTGTGAAACATGATAATGTGATTGCCCCAGGAATGTTTAGGATTAATCCTTTCAAGCCTTCTAGGGAAGAAAAGTATGTCCCTAACAAAGTTAGAGCGAGCGTTAGGACAAATCCAATCACCGTTTCACAACCTCATGTCGTCACTAAGAAAGATGTTAATTCTGACTCAAATGGTTTATCTTCTACAGGAGTAGACAACACTGCTAAGACCAGAAGGCCACAGCCTAGGAGCAATACAAAGAATGATAGGGTCCCCTCTGCGTCTAAGAGTAGTTGCAACAAGAATAAAGAAGTTGAAGTAGAAGAACACCATAGGAATTTACTGCTTTCTAAGAATAAGAAACATATGTCATCTGAATGTAACCACGTTAAGCTTGTTATTCGGAATGATAAATCTGAAGTTGTTTGTGCTATGTGTAAGCAGTGTTTAATAACCGCTAATCATGATGATTGTATGCTTCAGTATGTGAATGGCATGAAATTTAGAAAGAAATCCAAAGTGCTAATGTTTCAAAAAGTGCAAATCAAAAGAAACATAAGGCTCGGGTCTGGAAACCAAAGAATGTAGGGTCCAAAGAAAAGAAAGAAACTTGCTTCAACCTAATGCCTATTAAACCTAGATTTTTGCCTTAGGTGGTCACCAACAGGAAGAATATTTAACATTAAAGAAAAATAATCGTATCCAGTGACTCTAAGATGCAATCTTACTGCTCTAAAGGTGATACGCTTGAACATCTAACCCTTCGGAACCTAAAATCAAACGGTTTCCAAATTCTACTTTCTTTCTTGGCAGGTTATCCAAATTTGTTTATGGTGCGTCGACTCGGGTTGCTCCAAGCATATGACCGGGAACCTAAAGCTTCTCATCAATTTCGTCTGGAAGTTTTTGGGAACCGTTCGCTTTGGAAATGATCATGTTGCTGCAATTTTGGGTTTCGGTGATCTTCAATGGGGAAATCTTTTGATCACCAGGGTTTATTCGTTTAGGGCTTGGGGCACAATCTGTTCTCAGTTGGGCAGTTTTGTGATTCAGATTTAGAGGTTGCTTTCAGAAGGAATTCTTGTTTTGTCAGATCTCTAGAAGGAGTTGATTTGTTAAAAGGAAACCGTTCAACAAACCTTTACACCATCAATCTCCATGAAATGGCCTCTGCATCCCCAATTTGCCTCATGGCTCGAGCAACTTCTTACTAAACCAGGGGGGGGGGGGGGGTGGGGGGAGTCATGGTTTATGGCATCAACGTTTATCCCACCTTCAATTTTTTGACACCATAAATGACCTTTCCAAAAACGATCTTTTCACCGTCTTCCAAAATTTCAAATTCACAAAGAACACCTTGTCCCTCATGTGAGCAAGGAAAAAGCAAAAGGGCATCTCACCCACCCAAACCAGTTCCAAATTCTAAGCAGAGGTTACACCTTCTTCATATGGATTTGTGTGGTCCAATGAGAATTGCTAGCATAAATGGAAAGCGATATGTTTTGGTGATTGTGGACGATTACTCTCGTTACACTTGGGTACATTTTCTCAGATCAAAAGATGAAGCACCAGAAGTGATTAAAACCTTCCTGAAGCGAATTACTGTCCTTCTTCAGTCACCTGTCATCATCATAAGAACCGATAACGGCACAGAATTCAAAAATCAAATCCTTAAAGAATACTTTGATAGTGTTGGCATCTCTCACCAAGCGTCTTCTGTCCGAACACCTCAACAAAATGGAGTAGTGGAACGAAGAAATCGGACGTTAGTTGAGGCTGCTAGAACAATGTTGATTTTCTCTCGTGCACCGTTATTCTTATGGGCTGAAGCGATTGCTACTGCGTGCTACACTCAAAACCGCTCCATCATTCAATCTTCAGAATAACAAAACACCATACGAGCTCATTAATGGCAGAAAACCAGATATCTCCTTTCTACATGTATTCGGGGCTCTCTGTTATCCCAAGAATGATCGTGAAGATATTGGGAAGCTTGGTGCAAAAGGTGATATTGGCTTTTTCATTGGTTATTCTGCTGATTCCTGTGCTTACAGGGTTTACAACCGAAGGACAAAGAAAATCATGGAGACAATGAATGTGACATTTGATGAGCTTTCAGCAATGGCTTTTGAACAAAGCAGTTCAAAACCCGGGCTTCAAAGCATGACTTCTGGACAAATCAGTTCAGGACTCGATCTTACTTATGCTCCGTCAACAATAACAACTCAAAAACCAACTGAAGGTGAATTGGATTTACTGTTCGAAGCTATGTATGATGATTATATTGGTGGTCAACCGTTTCTGCTCCAAGAACTGCTCCGGATGCTCAAGCACCTCAAGCTCTTCATACTCCAACGGCAACTACAACAACAGCAGACACAGCACCGACACCAACAAATTCATCCTCTCAAGCTACAAATTGTCCAAATTCTTCACAGGATGTTGACGAGCTCGAAACACAACAACATGGTCAGCATCAACCCGCAACAATTGCTGACAATGTTCCAAATGCTATGTTCGATGAAAATACGTTTGTCAATCCCTTTGCTACTCCTTCCACAAGTGATGCTGCATCTTCATCCTCACAATATGTGGATCCATCGAACATGCATACGTTTTACCAACCATACCCTCATGAGTTTCAATGGACTAAGGATCACCCTCTGGAACAAGTGATCGGAGAACCCTCTCGACCAGTTTTGACAAGAAATCAACTGCGATCCGATGGTGACATGTGCATGTACGCATTAACGGTAAGCACTGTGGAACCCAAGAATGTCAAAGAGGCTATGACCGACCCTGCATGGATTGAATCAATGCAAGAAGAGCTTCTTCAGTTCAAAAGGCTTGATGTATGGGTGTTAGTTCCTCTTCCGGATAACATAAAACCTCTTACGTTGAAATGGTTATTCAAAAACAAGCATGATGAAGAGAACACGGTCATCCGAAACAAGTCTCGTCTGGTTGTGAGAGGGTACCGCCAAGAGGAAGGAATAGATTTTGAAGAATCCTTCGCTCCTGTTGCTAGAATGGAAGCTATCAGGATATTTTTGGCATATGCTGCACACAAATCGTTCACTGTGTTTCAAATGGACGTAAAAACTGCTTTCTTGCATGGTACGCTAAAAGAAGACGTGTACGTGTGTCAACCTGAAGGTTTCATCGATGCTGATCATCCAAGCCATGTCTACAAGTTAAAGAAGGCATTATATGGGTTAAAGCAAGCACCAAGGGCATGGTACGATGAATTGTCAACGTTTCTCCTACAGAATCACTTCTTCAAAGGCACAATTGATCCAACGTTGTTTATAAGACGCTTCGACGATGACATCTTAGTGGTACAGGTCTACGTTGATGATATTATCTTTGGTTCTACACACCCTAGGTATACCCAACTATTTTCTGACCTCATGAAAAGCCGCTTCGAAATGTCGATGATGGGGGAAATGACGTTTTTCCTTGGTTTACAAGTTAACCAATCCCCCCGTGGCATCTTTATAAACCAGTCCAACTACGTGTTAGAAATCCTTAAAAAATATGGAATGGAAGCTTGTGATCCCGTTGGTACTCCAATGGAGATCAAAGACAAGCTTGACCTTGATCAAAATGGGTCTCCAGTCGATGCAACAAAATATCGTAGCATGATTGGTGCCCTAATGTATCTTACGTCTAGTAGACCGGACATTGTACATGCTACTTGTTTATGTGCTCGGTACCAGGCTAAGCCAACCGAGAAGCACCTCAAGGAGGTTAAAAGGATCTTTCGTTATCTCCGGGGAACCGTTAATACGGGTCTTTGGTATACGAAGGATTCTGGTATTGAACTAACCGGATTTTCAGATGCTGACTATGCGGGATGTAAAGACACCTTCAAGAGTACTTCCGGTGGAGCTCAATTCTTAGGCGAAAAGTTGGTTAGCTGGTCCTCAAAGAAACAAGACTGTACTGCGCTGTCTACCGCGGAAGCAGAATATGTGTCTCTATCCGTTTGCTGTGCCCAAGTCCTTTGGATGCGGACACAGTTAACGGACTATGGCTTTAACTTCAACAAGATTCCAATCTACTGTGATTCGAAATCAGCCATAGCCATATCCTGCAACCCGGTCCAACACTCAAGAACAAAACACATCGCTGTCCGCTACCATTTCATAAAGGAACACGTGGAAAAGGGTACAATTGAACTGTATTTTGTCAAGACGGATTACCAACTGGCCGACCTCTTCACCAAAGCTCTTCCAGTAGACCGATTCAACTATTTGGTTCGTCGCCTTGGTATGCGCAGTTTATCTCCTAAAGAACTTGAACGTCTTGCAAAATCTCAGTAATTCTTTGTATATATTTTATCAGAAAAACAAAATACAAAAATATAAAACCAAGAAAAAGAAAATACAAAAATATAAAACCTATAAAAGCAAAATACAAAATCAAAAAATTTCAAAAATACAAAAAGAATCTTCTCCGACATGTCTCTCGACAATCGATAACATTTGCGCACCTAGAAATGTTGATTAATATTAACACAGGTGAATAAATGAAGTTCGAGCGAGAGTTTCAAATGCTTTCAAAACATGTCCTTTCATTTTTTTTCTCTATGACTCCTAAGTAAATGTCGGCTTAGGACTCGGTCTCCAAAGAAAGGAAAATGTTCATTTATGTACATTTATCCTAAACAACGGGAAGCTCATATCTTCTCGGTCTTGAGCAAAGTCATATAAACATTCAAAGTTTTGAATGCTCAAGAGAATTTCTAAGGAAAATGATGGTAAATAAGATATATCTCACATATTTTCCTGTTGAGCACAATTTTTCAAGATATTCTCAAAAAAGAAATTTTCAAATTCTTTCAAAATTGTGTGCTCAACAAACTCCCACTCCAAGTTTTTCAATCTATTCTATAATTGAGGGGGAGTATAATAATACGATTCATTCTGCATGCTCTCCTGTTCTCCCCAGACTTAGTTAGGCTCATGTGAATTCCGGACATTAACTTATTTTTATTTCACTAATTGCCAAAAATTGTAAACATATATGCAATTTTTGAGGAGGAGAATAGTGATTAAAATGTGATCAATATGGATTAATAACGGATACGATCTTCAATCTATAAGTACGTTCCTAAACCTCGCATGTGTAAAACTCTTTCATAATATGGTGCATATGTGTAGGGGAGATTTTTGGTAACTCTGGAATACACTCAATGTGTCTCAAATGATTTCTCTGACACGTTGATTGATTTTATCATCAAATGTTTTATGGAACTCATGGGCAATATCTCAAAGGACGACCAACTGTTATTTCTCAGGGAAGTGATAAGCGGTTAACGGTTAGGGTATTTTCATTCCTTGATCAAAGCCAGCCTGTGAACCGGAAGGGAATCTACCCGAGGAAAACACTTCATTAGATAGAGTAGAAGTCTAGTATGATTGAAAAAAAGGGAGTAAAGTGAGCTATAAGGAGATAGTGACGACTGATGATGGAGCTAGTGCGGGAATAAACCCAACAAACAAGGTACTAGTCATGTGAGTCTCGGTATGCACTGAAGGGGTTGAAGGGAATGAAAAAGAATTGTAAGGATAAAAGGGTGAAAAGAAAGAAGCCCTCCATAAAACTTAGGCAAAACGGGTCAATGCATAATCTATCGGTAACACACACGATTGCTTATGATATTGAAGATAAGTCATCATGGACCCAGTGATGCAATGCACATCCCTCCTAGACACTCAGAATCTCTTAAAAGATTTTGTTTCATTTCTCACGGAGATCAACACATTTCTATCGGCTTTTCTCACTCCAAGTTCGTTGTTATTGAAAAGGTGGAGTCCGCTACGTCGCCGTTTACCACATAACAATGAGCACTTATAGAGTCTGAGCCAACGAGATCCATTAAATCTCACTAGGACACAAATTTCTCATTATACAAAATGTTGTACCATCATTGTACAAAATTTGGTTTTCCATTAAGTTCTAAGCATTATATCCTTGTGTAAATGCCAGAACATCAGTAGTGGTACTCTTCTTAGTATTCACAGTTGTAGATGGAAATACCTTTTGAAGCCAAACATAAACAGATCTTGGTAGGTGACTTGCGCAATTATATATGAATCAAACTTGTGTCAACTGGAAAGAAACGATGGTGCGATTCTACATGAATCAATTCTTGTTCCAGCTATATGTATTTGACGACTCAATCATAAAGATAGTAATAATCTGATTAATTTTACAGTTGTTGTCTGCTTGAGATGCTTCGGTAACGCGAGAACGGCTAGTGCCAGCGTGCAAATCCTTGTCAAGGAGATTCTTTTGAATTTACCTGATCACAAGGAGTATTTATAATGATTAACGGGGAACCGTGGTTATTGCAACCATATTCGACGATGGTGACAGAGACCTTTCGTCCATATATGTTTATCATACCTATCTTGCTGGTTTCTTGACTCATTGGTTGCAGCTTCTAGTCCATGTCGAGTCAAGATTCAAGACCTCGTGCTCAATTGACAAAGATGTATACATGATGAATAGCTTTAACTACTATCAAAGTCTTCTGCAATCTCTGATGAACAAGCACATTTCCTCATAAGAACATTTTGTTGGTTACTTGTATTTCATTGTTAATGTCAATGTTGAGGTGATTCTTAGCAGCTTTCAAGATATTGAGCCCCCCCCCCCCACCCCCCCCCCACCTTCACTTTTAAACAATCCCAACCCCTACACACAAAACAACCCCCCCCTCAAAACACTAACATTATATTAAACACATCATCTCCTCCAACAACATCTCAATCCATTCATATCATAAAATTAAAATATCTATGATATCATAATCTCACATATCCTATATCAACACTATACGTCTATGCATGTAGACTAGACTATTATAAACTCCCGCCACATAGTATCTAGTGAAGAGTTCTCGTACTATTCGACTTTTCATGTGTGTGCCAATCGCTCGCTTTCTGTGTATGCGTTCGTAGACACTGTCTGCTCGAGGGTACTTATCACGTGTGTGAGACTCCTCAATTACCTGAGGACCCCTCAACATATTGTGGCTGCTCACTGGGCACTATCAACTAATGTTTGCACTTCTCGATCTCTCTCCTGAATTTGTAGTGATCTACACTATAGTAAGCGCAGACTTAAATCTATTATGTAGTAGACTCCCCCTACTGAGAGAGATATAGGATGTGTGTGAAGATCGCCTATATCTCTCGGACCAAAGTTATTCCTAGAGGTGAGGCGCGATTTATATACGAGCGATGTGAGCAGTCCTTTTATTCAACCAAATTCGGTGTAGATTGGTTCCTTGTTATCCTTCGCCATCGTTAGGACACCCCAACCCAGAGTGATACTCTCCTGCGTTATCTCACTTGCTTAGTCTCAACGCCAGATTTCGCGCGCTCGCCGTTACACTTTAACTCTTATTTTATAAGGGCTGGCTTATGACAAAACCTTGTTCCTGAAGTTTTGCACTTTAAATCAGAATTTCTCCACCAGACTTTCATATTGACTTGCTTGAATTAACGAATCCCACATTGTTCTTTTGATTGAACACGTTTTGGTTTAATGAGTCATAAATTTGTTTTAAGTATGTTTCAAATGCTCATTTCAGCAACAAGTTTTGTCACTCTATGTCGCACACCACCTATGTTCCAAGTGTCTCAATTTCATCAAATCCATTTGACTGAACTATCCTCCGCATTTCTTTATGGACTTAATTTGCTATTTACAACTTGACTATGGATGTGTCTTTCGCTTGAGACTTGAGCTTTCAATTCCACTTAATTCAAACAATGAGTAAAACTGGAGCATTTCACAGATGCTAATTACTAAGGCTACACTAATCAAAAGCTTATAAATTCTAACTTATAAACTTAAAATATGATTTATAAAATTAGTTCAAGGAGCCAAATGGTCCTAGGCAGTACTAACTTTAGTTAGTACTGCCTGAACCAAACACCCCTTTAACTTTTTCAAAATCATATTAAGCTTATAAAAATGAAATTTAAGACACAAAATCTTAATACCAGATAACAAACAGCTAAGAACAAACTTAATGAGCAAATCTATACTACAAAATAAGCAAAAGTTATAAGCTAACAGTAACTGCTAATTTTTAGATTTTTTTCACTGTTTTATAAAAGTAAAGTGCAAACTAAGATCTAAGCCAACAGATAAACATATTAAGCATAAAACATCTTTAATAAACAATAATAAGCTACTTTTAACAGAAATAAGCGAGTAATAAGCAGTTTTAAGCTAATAGTAAACAAATAAGCTAAAAATTAAATGACAGCATAGAAAATGAAAAAGGAAAAGGAAATGGTACCTACACCTCAGCTAAACAGAGGTATTTGCTCACAATAGAGCTTAATCTACAAGCTCTGGCTTGTAGATAACAAGCCAGTAAAGTCCAATAAGCCCGTCCAAAATTGGCTTATCATCCAACAATCCATATAAAGCAAAGGTAATTGACTGTTTTGGTGAAATAATGAACTTAAAAGCTTAAATAAGCTTTTGAGAAAGCTTATTTAAGAAATGCAGGAGTAAGAGCTTATTTAGAGCTTATTTAACCAATTGAAAACATTTACATCAAAGTAAACAGAATTTAAAAACAGAATTTGAAAAGAAAAATAAATTTCATTAAAACTTGAAAGGATACAATGCTTTAAAAAGAAAATACAAGTAAAAATAAAGGACAATTAACTAAAATAAGCTAAAAATAAGCTAATCTACACTACCCTCTCCTAGATATCGATCATCGTGTGAGCTTCCTCCTATTTATAGTGATGTGAGGAGTCTTCTAGATCCAGGGACGCTCATCCTCTTTTAATCTCAGCCCTTTAATCAAACCGCCTCAATGATCTTGCAATCCTGTCCCTTGATTTGATAAAACGTCACATCACCCAATCATAGGTCTGGGGATCGCCAACGTGGACACCTGATGTCAGAGGTGTCAGCTTCTAGAAGGGTTAAATTCACTTAAAACGGGGTTAAATAGGTGCAGGGTAATTTGGGTGAAGGAGGTGAACAGTAAAACAGGTTTTCCCGCGCCCTTTTCTTTATACATTTTAAGTTTGACTCGGGCAATTGGATGATTGACTTGGGCTCGGGTTTTGGGCTCGGAAATGGATTTATAAGGTAAATATTATATACTTAATGACCGTTAGTTATGGACTAACAATGTTAGGGTTTTTTGGGACTTTTGGTGAATTTGTGTTATCTTTAAGGGTATTTTGGGTATTTTGAGGGTTCTTTTTGTCTTTTGTGAGTTTGACTAAGGGTTGACCATGGTTGACTTTGTTGACCCTAGCTTGATAATTCCTGGCTATTGTGCACTCTTTCCTTCTCGTGTTTGATTTTGTCCGTTTTTGCTTTGATTTTTATTCATTTCTTTAATATCCGTACCTGCACATACACAAAAACAAGCATATATTTGCCATTTTTATTATGTTTTTGGTCATTTGGGTTCGTTTTACAAGGTAAAAGGTATGTGTAAAATTGCACATACCATGCTCGCAGACTTGATTTCTTAACTTCATCTTGTGAACATGATGTAGTGATCTTTGACTTTAGGCTTTAGCTTGTATCTTTGACTTGACATGAATGTGATCTTGAACTCCTTGAGATCATCAACCAAGCATAATCTCTCATCATTATCTTGTGATCTTTTGCCTTCTTGTGATCTTGTAACTTCTGGACCAACATGCTCATACTATTCTTGATGTTTGAAAGCGTGTGTAACCATCTTTCTTGATATTCTTTAACTTTAACACTTCGTCACTTTATGGAGAACGTACGGTATCAATTTAATACTTCATCGCTTCAAGAAAGACGTATGGTATCAGAGTAGCGGAAGCCTTAAAACATGTACTTGAGCTTTCATGATGTCTTTATCTATGTCGGTCGAGTATGAGCATGTGGTATTGGCTTCGACTTGTCATCCAGAAACTGCTACCACCGTCAGGAAACCTGCATGAATGGGTTAGTGATAAACAACATATATGAACGAAAGTGGCTTTGTCACTTCGTCGAATACGGTTGTAATAACCATTTCCCGTTATTCAGTATAATTATGGCTTCGTGATCAGGTAGTATTATGAAGAATCTCCTCTTGAAGGGTTTCGCAACTGAACTAGCCGTTCTCTTTCTAGAGGTCTAAAGCCACACAATCCACGGTAAGAGTGTGAAACGGTATAGTTACTATCTTCCCGGATTAAGCCGTCAATTGCAGTGTTCATCTTTCCTATGTCCAAGATAACCTTGTGAGGCTTCCCCGATGGACATAGATTGAATATCATTTAGAAAATCAGTCGGTGTGTCAAAATGTAAACGGTTTTTATGACACACCAACAATTTTATCTTTTTCAAAATTCATTAGTCAATTCATAAGCTGGACCGAATCGATATCTATTATCACAAGTTCGATCCGTATAGGATCTCACATGTCACCTACCAAGAGCTTGTTTGATGTTGGCTCAAGCAGGATTTCCATCTTCACTGTGAATACTTAAGTATCACTTGGATGTTCTAGAAAAATCACAAGGATAATGCATAGGACTCTTAATATATTTTTCTTGTTTTTCACATTGTGTGAATTAGCAAGCATAATTTTGACAAGTGTCCTAATGAGATTTATGGATGATCTCTTTTTGCTCCAGACTCAATAGTGCACTTTGGTTTTAGTGATCGGAGGCTAGAGCAGACTGCTACCTTTTCAATACCAACTAACTCGAAGTGAGAAAGTTGATAGATATACGTGTAATCTTCGTGAGAAATGAAACCTAAATTTTTTGAGAGATTTTGAGTGGTTAGGGAGGGTTGTGCATTGCATCACTGGGTCTATGATGTTAGTCTTCAATGTCAGCAATCATCTTTGTGATTCTAGACAGCAAATGTATTGACCCGGTTTCTGCCTAAGTGTAAGGAGGGCTTCTTTCTTTTCACCCTTTATCTTAACTTTTCTTTTTAATTCTTCAAACCCTTCACCACTTACCGAGACTTCATAACTAGTACCTTGTTGGGTTTGTTCCAGTACTAGCTCCATCTCAGTCGGTACTTTTCCCTTAATCTCACTTTACTCCTTTTTTTTCATACCTAAGGACTTCTACACTAACTAGTGGAATATCCTTGGGTAGATCCCTCCAGTTCTGGCTGGATCATGGGAATGGATACCTAAACTTAACATGATGCATACTTTGAGAAGAAGTCTTATGATATGTCTACCAATTTTGCTACACAATAAGTTCATAATCAATAAGACTCGTCTTTGACATCTTTAATTGATATTGAAGCACGCGAAGCTCCTCCATTTGTAAACATATTAATCAGGGAGAAACAAAACTTCTAATATCTTTGACTGAGGCTGATGAATTCTATCAAGAAGACTCAGCAGAACTTGATGGCAATACGTTGTTAACTCCGTATGATGCTCCAGACTTTTCTAAAGCCGAATCATCAACAAATCTAGACCAATCAAATATGCATGAGTTCCACCAATTATAACCCTTAGCACATATTTGGACAAAAGCACATCCTTTAGAACAAGTAATTGGTGACCCACCCAAACCTGTGATGACTCGACATCATCTTCAAACTGATCATGAAGTATGTATGTACTCTTTAACCGTCAGCACCATTGAACCAAAGAGTATCAAAGAAGCTATGTCTGATTACAGTTGGATAGAATCAATTCAAGATGAGATGCATCAATTCGAAAGACTAGATGTATGAGAATTAGTTACTAGACCAGATGGAAAAAATAAAATTGCTGTCAAATGGCTATGGAAGAATAAAAGTGATGCAGCAAATATTTTCATTCAAAACAAATCTTGTCTTGTTACGAAGGGTTTACAAGAGGAAGAAGGCTTGATTTTGCAGGAATCATTTGCTCTAGTTTCTGTCTTGAAGCCGTCGAAAATATTTTTTTTTTTTTTTTTCGGGTTTTTTTCCTTTTGATAAACATCAACTTCTCATCTTTCAGATGGAAGTAAGAATGCATTTCTCTATGGTCCATTGAAAAGAGGAGGTTTAGGTTAGCAAACCTAATGGACTTTGGCGATCCAATCTTTCCAGATCTGTCTACAGGTTGAAGAAAGCCACTATACGGTCTCAAAAACAAGCTCTACGAGCATGGTATGACACATTGTCTTATTTTCTGATTGAACACCATTTTACTAAAGGTATTGTTGACCCGACTTTGTTTACACGATGTAACAACCGGCAATTTTCAAAACTATAAATGACTATTTTACCCTTTGACTTTTGGGTCCGACTTGACTTTTTTACTTTTTGACCTTTTACTGTCACATAAAATACGATTACCGCGTAAACGGCAATTTTTCGAAACGTATTTAAATAATAATTCATGATTATTATTATTATCTCTCATTACAAATTTATTTTTCAAACTTATTTGAAACGAAAACGAGAAGATATCTCGCAAATTGTGAAAAAAAAACTGTGCACAACGCGTACCGACGCAATAATAATTAAATCATATCTAATTATCACATTTTATTAAATAAAAATATTTAAAAAATTAATTATCATTTTATTTAAAAGCGTTTAATAAAAACGTGAATATTCAAGTTAAAGTTTTAATTTACGAACAAAGCTTGCCCGTGGTACCCCATGACTACACAAATAAATAATAAACATTTTAAATAAAAACTTTATAAAAATTTACGAAAGAAATTGTCGTTTAAATACTTATTTTCATGGGAAAAACTATTTTAAACGCAACGGCGCAACTTTCGTGTTTTAAATCAATCGTTAACTATCCTAAACATGCCCCGAACCAATATTTTACAAAAGATTACACTTTTGGTCCTTGTGGATTTATTTACACCATCACCCCCTAATCTATTATACACTTGACACACTTTTTTCTAACTTTTTGGTATATATACCCAACTCATTAGGGTTTCACCTCATTTTTCTCATAACCCTAGCATACACATATACTCTCCTCCATCTCCTCTCATATACTGGCGCGCCCACACCACTTCCGGTCGGATTCCGGCCACCAACCGGCGCACCACCACCCATCATCAACCATGAAACACCAATCTCCACCATGCACGCACCACCTAGACAACCACCAAACATCGTCGCTCCCATCTCTCATCGCAACCTCTACTGCCATCGCAGTACCTCCTCACAGCCGACACCTCCTTTATCTCACCACCAATGCCATTCTCCACAACTCACCATCGTATCATCTCAACCCGACGCCACAATCCCACCACGGGTGGAAATAGCTGAAACCACCCCCATCCGACGCCGCTATCTTGGCATCGACCACGTCACGTAACCCTCTTATCCGAGTTTGGATGTTTTCTTATTTTTGTAAAAACTAAAAATAAGTTTATGTGGTTGTGTTTGTTTTAACTTGTTTCATTTTCAATTGATTAAGTTTGGTTTTGTTCTTTTGTTTCAATTGATATACACACCCAGTAGGGGTGTTTGTTTCTGCGTATAAACAGCCCCAAAAGGGGTGTTTGTTTCTGTGGTTAGCAGCCCTAACTAGGGTGTTTGGATCTGCGTTTAGCAGCACGTAAGGGTGTGTTTGTTTCTACGTTTTACGGCCCCAAATGGGTGTATGGATTTGTGTTTTACAGCCCATATGGGGCATTTGGTTCGCTGTTTAACCGCCCCAAAGGGTGCGTTTAGTATAGCAGCCCCATAAGGGGTGTGTTTGGTTTACTTATCTTTGTTATTTATTTGGTCTCGTTTAGATATAAATTGAAACACATGGGTATTTTGAAACATGGATTGATTAAAGTAGAAAACATTAAGTTTTGTAAAAATGGGAAACGTCATATAAACGAATAGGTCATGTCGAAATTTATATAAATTTCTGTACTTAGTAATTTTCACTTAAATTTCTACTATCTTAAAACCCAATAAAAGGACAAAGTTATATAGTTTTAAGATTATTAATTTGTAATGATACAATAAACTGATAAATAAACGAAAACTATACTTTTACAAACAAGACAACTAGTTTAATTAAAACGCGTAACGAAACACTAAATTATAAAATATTATTTTATAATTCCTGACTAATAGACAAAATAATAACTTTTGTAAAGACTTTAAAAATGTCATTTATCTAATTTGTAACTTTAAAACGTGTGTTTATTTTTATGCAAGAACTTTTATTAATTAAATTGGTGATTTTCAAACACGTGTCGAATTATATTGTTACAATTATTTTTCTCACGTTTCTTATCAAATATTTGCGAAATATTATATACTTTGAATATGTATCCTTCTCGTCATCCTTTTTCTTATATATAGTACGCGCCACGTATTATATATTTCACTTGTCTTTCACATGTAATATATACGGAATATATTACATACTTTGCTTTTACCTTTCGGTTTATTTTATTTAACCAACCACCAAACTCATCCAACTTGAAATCCAAATCCTTTATCAACGTGTCGCGTTGATGTACTCATCCATCGGAAAACCCAAATTCATCATCCTAAACTAGTGGGACTTAGCCGTTAAGATAAGCTGCATCTTCTTGGTCGAGCCGTTTCGGTTTCCGTTGTGTTTTACCTAATATTTGCATTTCTACCAATTGTTCTGCAACATTAAGGTGAGTTCATAGCCCTACGTTTTACTTGTTTTATATTTACTTTATAACTTTTGGGGTGAGAACATGCTTGTCTACAAACTTATTTACTCTAATGATTTCAAACTCTTATAAATGTTCGTTCGCAAACTCGATTACATGATTGATATCACACTTTGTTTTACTTATGGATGAAATTACTAAAAGCTTTCTTTTGGGAAATACGTTGGTTACTTTTACTTTGGACACAAGTACTTTACCTGAGAATTTCTCTATTTACGTGTTGCCTAAGTAGTATTGAAACTTGTATGCCCGAGTTATCATGAACCGTTAGTTACTTATGATCAATTGGATTGGTAAGTGAGTGCAAGTTTTGTAAATAGATCTATTGGGACTAATCATCCCCGTCCGGGTAAGTAGCTCTTACTGGATCAACGGACGTATACCATGTTGAGTGATACGGTAAAGCGTCATGATGTCACCCGTCAGGGCAAGTTTATTAAGCATTATGCATGCTTCCATTACATTTAGCCTCGGTGTCATGAGCTTAGTGCAATATAAATACCTTTTATGTGAAGTTGTATCTGTTATAACTGTCACATATATTTTATAACTTGTGGTCCACATTACTTTTGTTGAACGTTTCTGATTACTAAATGCTTTTTATAATAATGTGAGTAAAGCAGTATTCACTAAACGCTTTTGATTCTCGCATTTACTTTACTTAAACCTATGAATTCACCAACATTTTTGTTGACGTTTTAAACATGTTTCTCAGGTGATTAGCTTTGGACTTATTTGACGTGCTATGTGGAGTCTACGTGCAATATGATATCATCTATCAAGACTTTATTATCATTCATACTCGTTGACTTTTGAAAAACAAATTATGCTTCCGCTACATTCTACTTACGCTTCCGCAAATGTTTGATTTCTTTTAAATCTTGTAAAACTTATCTATTTTTAAATAATGCAACGAGTTATGATTTTCGAAACGTCCATTAGTGGTCGTTCTCTCGTGCTTTGTGTGATGTATATTATGACGTCACACCCTCGGACATGTATTCTGTCCAGGCCCCATTTGGGGTCGTCGAAGATTGCATGTTGTGATGATCAGGTGGCCTAGAGCGGTCAGGCCGATAGCACAGGCAGAGAAGTAGATAAATAGTTTTCTTCTAACTATGGATAAATTTATCTGGTCTTAACCGGTATGTAATCCTTACGTGCATTCTATGCATGTAATCAATTACGACTCCCATACACGACCCGCACCTCCCCGCCGCCCGCCCTGTCCCCCCTCCCACCTCTCCTACGGTGCAGCCGCTCGCGACGCACTATGGCGTCACCTCACCCCCGTCGAGTTTAATTATTTCGTCGACCTCCCCCCCCTTCGAGCCCCTCGCACCCCGCCATGCTTCCCATGGGCTCCCTTATCATCTGACCCTAATGTTATCTTTCCTTACGCTTATGTTGTGTTGCCATTCTATTTTTGCCCTTTTGAGCTCTATTCTGCTATGAGCTTCGCTTGTCTTTTCTCTCCCTGCGGTTATCTATTTTTCTTGCAGGATTATATTTTACGTTTGCCTTACGAATATTTTCCTCGACATTACTATATGGGAAGTTTAGTCTACAATATATCTAAACTTTTCTAAGACTTATGAGTGGCACAATGGTCTCACAAATTTTTTCTCTTCGCATCCTTATACAATATCGTTTTACGCGAAACCTGTCACAATTTTATTTAAATGGAATTATGTGTGAATCTAAGTATTACAAGTCTTGTATGGGCGGAAATTGTAATAGGAGGATTGATATGATAATTGCTATGTAAACTCGTTCATAAAGACCTTTACCTTATTTACTTTAACTGTGTACTCATCAACTATTTTAAACATTATGTCGATCTCTCCTGATTGTTTTACTCCCCATCTCTGAAGACGAGTTTTAAACACTGGTCCCATACTCATTAGAGCACCTGCATCGTTATGTCATCCACCACCTTGAAGATTATGTGAGTGCGCGTATTGCATCATAAATTATTAAGTAGGATGATTTATAATCTCTTTATTTGAAAGGATTAGGACGCCTCTTCATTTAAATAAATAAATTATAAATCATCGAACCATAAGTTTATCAATTCATTATTTAAATAAATTAGGACGCTTCTTTATGCCAATAATGAATTATAAATGAGTGGGCTTAATGGTATCCAATATGACACGAGTATGAACTCGAACCCAATTATCACCAGAATCCGTTAAAAAGATCTAGAAACACAATCGTGTCTTACCACTCAGCAGAATCTTAAAGCCTCACTTGAACTACCTTATCTCATTCTTAAGTTAGCACTTTTGCCGTTACAAATCCTTACGATCATGAACTGTTTGTGGAGCTAACCGACTTGTGCACTTTTGAGATAATGGATTTGATTCATCCTTGAACTAACGACTGAGTGCAATATTCCACCGCCTATCGCATAAGATCTCCCGCGAGCTCCTCCTATTTGTTGACCTTTATTTTGGGGATATTCTTTCTCAAAATGTCCACACCCTCCTCATCCCATCACCGTTTGTTATAGTTATTGTTCTTATGTATTCTTATACTTTTACTTATGATTCAAGACTCCATATGTTTGTGCTATGATTTTTAAATGATTAAAGTGAATATTTATTTTAATGAAGATTTTTGATGATTTCAGATATATATTTATTCTTATTGAAAGTATGTGAGATTTGTGAGTTGCAACAAAGATGGCGATGAGGTTAGGATAGTATTATAGTGGATTAGGTTGACTAGTTTTGGCATAAAAGAGTTTTGGTTAGATTGGAAAATATGGCGGCGTTATGGTCAAGTCTATGGTTGATTTATAAAAATATAGTTGCTGGTCCGAGTTTTAAATAGGGGTAAACGGACGTTTAAAATGTTTTCGAAGGTCTTATTAAAGTGACCGGTAAAGTCATTTGAAAATATGCATGGAGACTTCTTAATATTAAAACGAAGGTTTAGGAATTTTTTTTTTTAAATGATAAGTCGTTGTGTTGGGAATTGAAGGCTTCTGAACTTACTACTGTTAGTTTTGGAAGTTAATACTGCTGGTTTAAGATTGTGCTGCTGTTGAAGTTTAAAGAAAATAGTCTAAGTTATTAGTACTGCTAGCTATAATAGTTAGTGTTGCCAGTACATTGTTAGTACTGCCAGTATAGTTAGTACTGTTAGTTAATACTTAGTGCTGTTAGTCTTGTATAGTTAGTACTGCTATTATGATATGCATGAGTTTAAATTAGGAATAGATATGCGTTATCATTTATACAGTTTTGGTATAAGCCCTTAGGGTTTCCTTGGTTTTGTATAAAAGGAACCCTAAGGCATAGATCTAGATATCGTCTCTTTCATTGAGAGGATTTTTTCATAGCTTCCAGGTTGTACAACCCAAACACTGTCAAAGATGTGTTCGTATTATTGATATATTAGAGCTTGTTGTCTTTGGTTACTATTTCTGTGTGTTAAAACATTCATTACTGTTATTTCTTTTAGTGTATAATCTAGATTTTTATATAATACACTCAATGTTTCTATCTTAGTGCGCTTTGGATTTTATCCAAGGATACTAAACCTTACATCAAGCTTAAGGAGTTCAAGATTGTTTATTGTGCTATCATACAAGTTGGTTTATCAGAGCTATGTTGTGAAGCTTTTGAATAAGAAGAAACAAAACACATATACTAGATCTAATTCTCAGTAATAAAGATGGAGGCATAGGAACTACTTTTTACAATCTGACTACAAAACTCCCCTATCCTCAACCTAGGGGGATTCATGATCTCTAGTTAATTTGAGGATAGATACAATACTTTTCTCATGATTGATTAATCCTTTAGGAAGTAATTAAAAAATGGTAACTAATTGCTAAAGAGATTGTTGGAGAAACTGGCAGGGAATATGACCTTACTACTGTCAGAAGAAAAGGCAGGACAGGGGAATGGAGATAAAGCTAGAGGAACTCTGTTGATGGGCACTTCCTAATAAGGATCAACTCGAAGTTCTTTCATAGTAAAGATGCAAAATTGCTCATGGAAGCCATTGAGAAGAGGTATGGAGGAAACAAGGAATCCAAGAAAGTTCAGAGAACTCTACTCCGGCAACAATATGAGAACTTTGTAGGATTAAGTTCAAAGATAATGGATCAAACTTTTGATAGGTTGCAAAAACTTATTAGTCAGTTGGAGATTCAAGGCGAAGTTATTACACAAGAGGACATGAACTTAAAACTATTGAGAAGTCTTCCATCTGAATGGAAGACTCATGCTTTGATCTGGAGGAACAAACAGGAAATAGAGACCATTAGTTTGGATGACTTATATAACAACTTGAAGATATATGAACTTGAAATCTCAGGATCATCAAGTACAAGTCAAAATCCACAAAATGTGGCTTTTGTGTCCTCTAACAGCACTAACAGCAATAGCAGCACAAATGAAGCAGATAACACTGCTTATGGAGTTAGTGTTGCTCATACTCAAAGTAATCCTACATTTAGAGACAACCTTAGTGATGTTGTAATCTGTGCTTTCCTAGCTAGTCAGTCCAATTCTCCTCAACTTGCACAAAAGGATCTAGAATAAATTGATCCTGATGATCTAGAAGAAATGGATTTACAATGGGAGATGGCCATGCTGACAATTAGAGCTAGGAGATTCATCAAGAGGACAGGCAGGAAGCTGGATGTAAATGATCAAAGAGTTGGATTTTATAGGTCTAAAGTGGAGTGCTACAATTGTCATAAATATGGTTACTTTGCAAGAGAATGTAGATCTCCTAGAAATCAAGAAAACAGATGAAGAGAGATTAATAGAAGAACTATGACAGTAGAAACTCCTACTGAAAATGCCTTGGTTGCTCAAGATAGAATTGAAGGGTATGATTGGAGCTACCAAGCTGAAGAAGAGCATCCTACAAACTTTGCATTGATGGCACATACATCTTCAGGAAGTTCTTCCAGTTCAGATTCTAAGGTAGATTCTTGTTCTAAATCATGTGTAAAAGCTTATGCTACTCTCAAAGAACAATATGATAGTTTGTCTTCTGATTACAAAAAGTCTCAATTTAATTTAGTTTTTTATTAAAGCCGGGTTTGAGACTCTAGTCAGTAGAAGCTAGACTAGCTCACTATAAGAAAAATGAGGCTGTGTTTGAAGAGAGCATTAATGTTTTAAATCTTGAAGTTAAACTAAGAGATAATGCTTTAGTAGAAAACAAAAAGAAATTGGAAAAAGCAGAAAAAGAGTAGAGTTGGTTTAAAAACTAACTTTAGAGAAGTTTCAAAATTTATCTAAATCTTTGAATAATTTACTGGAAAGTCAAGTTGTTGACAAATTTAAAAAACGGACTAGGATATATGCAGCTTCTTCTTACTGCGCTTACTCCTGTAGTAAGAAAGCTTGTGAATTCATCTGAGGGTGTTAGATTATCAAGAGTAGAATAAGTCCATAATCTAATAAGGGATATCATGTTGTAGTGCCCCCCACCTTTTAACAAGGGGTATTTCATACCTCGACATACCTGATCTAACTTTTTATTTTATGGAATGAAATAGTTGAAAGTGAGAAGATGGATGTTACTACTATTGTTACACCTAGTAATGTTAAGACAGTTGAGTCAAATCATGAGTCTGCTGGTGTAAAAAGTAATGGTGATGCAATAGAACCTAAAACTGTTAAGAAGAACAGCTTTAAACCTCCAGTTATTGAGGATTGGAATTCTGATGATGATAATGAGGTAGAATTTATACCTAATGTTAAGGATAAAATTGTTAGACCTAGCACTGAAAAGATAAAATTTTCCAGGAAAACAGTAGAGAAGGTAGAAACATCTAAACAAAACAAACACTATCCTAGAGGGAACCAAAGAAACTAGAACAATCTTATGTCCCAAAAACTAGGAAGTGACTTTAAAATGATTAATAAAGCTTGTTTTGTTTGTGTGGTAGTTTTTGTGGCTTCTTATTATGTGTGTGATAAAAAGGTTATAAGACCAGTGTGGAACAACACAAGTAGGGTGAATCACAAAAATTTTACTAATAAAATGACTCACCCTCACCCTAATAGAAGATTTGTTCCACGAGCAGTATTAACCAAGTCTAGCAAAATTAATACTGCTGGTGCAAGTGTTAATACTGTTGTCAGACTATTTAATATTGTTGGCTCAAAAACAACTGTGAATCATCCAAGATCAATATCAAATGTTTACAAAAAGGGATATTCACAAGTCACAAGGCCATTTAACAAGTATTCAGCAAACAAGAACAGTATTTTCAATAAAAAGGTTAATATTGTCAGGGTAAAAGATATTACTGCTAGGGATAGAGTAGTAGTAAGTGAAAACAGGTGTAATAAAATATAGGTAAAGGGTTAATGTTGTTTTAAGGCCTAGGATGCTGAGTTGAAAAGCCAAAATAGTTTCTTTAGGTGCATCAATACTTTCAAGTAATACATTCTTACATTGTTGCACAAGGCAGATTACAAGGTCTATAATGGCTTGGATCCCCAAAAGAGTCTAAACCTCTTATTTTATGTGCAGGGCAACCACAGCAGAAGGAGTAGAGTACAAGGAAAAATAAGTTATTGACAGTGGTTGATCAAGGCACATGACTAGAAACAAATGCTATCTTACTGAGTATGAAGATTATGATGGTGGATTTGTTTCCTTTGGAGATGGTAAAGGTAGAATTTTTGGAAAAATATAAATCAATAACAGGTAACCATTTGGGGATTTTGATAATGTGTAACTTTTAATAATGAGGCTTAGTATAACTTGTTTAGTGTGTCACAAATATGTGACAAAAATAATAATGTTCTTTTTACTGACACTGAATGTCTTGTCTTATCTTCTAACTTTAAGCTACTTGATGAAAATCAAGTCTTGCTGAGAGTTCCAAGAAAGGATAACATTTACAGTGTTGACCTAAAGAGTGTTGTTCCCACTAAAGGTTTAACTTGCCTCTTTGCTAAGGCCACAATTGATGAATCCAATTTATGGCATAGGAGGCTTGGTCACATAAACTTTAAAAACATGAACAAACTTGTGAGAGGAAACCTTGTTAGAGGTTTGCCTTCAAAGATCTTTGAAAATGACCATTCTTGTGTTGCTTGTCAGAAAGGAAAGCAAAAACAAAGGCCTCCCTATAAGAACTAAACTTGTAAACTAATTCAAGCAAACCCTTAACATATGCTTCATATGGACCCTATTTTTGGTCCTACATGTTAAGAGGTTATGAAAACAATGTCTTTATTTCCTAGTTGTCACTGATGACTTTAGTAGATTTTCTTGGGTATTCTTTTTGGCCACTAAGGATGAGACTAGTGGGATATTAAAGACCTTCATAACAGAAATATAAAATCAACTAGATCATAAAGTAAAAGTTATCAAATGTGACAATGGAACTGAGTTTAAAAATAGTGTAATGAATCAGTTTTGTGAAATGAAGGGGATTAAGAGGGAATTCAGTGTTGCTAGGACTCCTCAGCAGAATGGTGTTGCTGAGAGGAAGAATAGAACACTAATAGAGGCTGCAAGAACTATGTTAGTTGACTCTAAGTTGCCAACCACCTTTTGGGCTAAAGCAGTTAATACTGCTTGCTATGTGCTAAAAAGAGTCTTAATTATTAAGCCTCATAACAAGACACCTTATGAACTTATTCGTGGGAGACCCCCATTGATAGACTTCATGAAACCTTTTGGGTGTCCTGTTACCATCTTAAATACCAGGGATCATCTAGGCAAGTTTGATGGAAAAGCTGATGAGGGATTTTTTGTTAGTTACTTTGTAGTTAGCAAGGCTATGAGAGTATTTAACAAGAGGACCAGGATAGTTGAAGAGACTTTAAACATTAGATTTCTTGAAAATGCACCTAATGTGATAGGAAATGGACTAGACTGGCTTTTTGATGTTGATTCTTTGACAATATCTATGAACTATGTGCTAGTTGTTGCAGGAACACAAACTAATGGTATTGCAGGAACTAGAGATTACATTGTATATGGTCAAGCTAAAAGAAGAAAAAGAACTTGAAAACAAGAAATTACATCCTAATACCTTTCTGCATAACTAATCCATTAATCTCTTAAGGTCCTAAGGATAGTGAAGAAGATTCTAGAATGAAGCCTACAGAAGAGGATGTAAGTAGAGCTTTAGATAAAGATGGGAAGGATGATCAAGCCACAAGAAGTGAGTTTGAAAGGCTACTTCAACAAGAAAAGCAGACTGTACATCCTAACAGCACTAATAGTATTAATACTGTTAGTACACCTGTTAGTGTTTTGAGGATATCTTTTCTATTGTGATCCATAGACATACCAGTTAATGCTGCTGAAGCTTCTAATGCATTTGAGGAACATCTATTTGAACAATTTTCTCCTTTCAAAAATGCATTTACACTTCCACCTATTTCAAATGTGACTCCAATGGATGATACTGGAATTTTTGGTAATGCTTATGATGATGAAGATGTGGGTGCAGAGGCTGACCTCAACAACTTGGAAACAACCATGAATGTCAGTCCTATTCCCACAACCAGAATTGACAAGGATCATCCTAAAGACCAGATCATTGGAGACTTTAATTCAGCTATTCAAACAAGGAGAATGACAAAGATTTTTGATGAACATGCTATGATATGTTACATTAATAAGTAAAGGAGAACAATTCACAAAGATTATCAGAACTGCTTATTTGCTTGTTTTCTCTCTCAAATGGAACCCAAGAAAGTGATTCAAGCTCTAGAAGATCCAAGCTGGATAGAAGCAATGCAAGAGGAGCTTCTACAATTTCAACTTTAGAAGGTTTGGACACTGGTTAATCTACCTAATGGCAAGAGGGCCATTGGAACCAAATGGGTCTTTAGAAACAAAAAGGATGAGAGAGGCATTGTAGTAAGAAACAAGGCAAGACTGGTTACACAAGGTTATACCCAAGAAGAAGGAATTGATTATGATGAGGTTTTTGCTCCTGTTGCTAGGATAGAAGCAATCAGGTTATTTTTAGCCTATGCATCATTTATGGGGTTTATTGTGTACCAGATGGATGTAAAGAGTGCCTTCTTATATGGTACTATTGAAGAGGAGGTATATGTTTGTCAACCTCTTGGTTTTGAAGATCCATAGTTCCCTGACAAAGTGTATAAGGTAGAAAAAGCTTTATATGGTCTACATCAAGCTCCTAAAGCCTGGTATGAGACCTTGTCTACCTACTTAATTGAAAATGGATTTAGAAGAGGCACTATAGATAAGACTTTGTTCATCAAGAAGGACAAAGGTGATATCTTGTTAGTACAGGTGTATGTTGATGATATCATCTTTGGGTCAACTAAGAAGTCCCTATGTGATGAGTTTGAAGGTTTGATGCATAAGAGATTCCAGATGAGTTCTATGGGGGAACTCACTTTCTTCTTAGGGTTACAAGTACAACAGAAGAAGGATGGAATCTTCATTAGCCAAGACAAATATGTGGCTGACATATTAAAGAAGTTTGATTTTGCCACTGTGAAGACAACAAGCACTCCTATGGAACCCTAAGGCATAGATCTAGATATCAGTCTTTCATAGTTTTTCATAGCTTCAAGGTTGTAAACCCTAACACCGTCGAAGAGTGTTCATATTAATATATTAGAGCTTATTGTTTTGGTTATATTTCTGTGTGTTAAACATTCATTACTGTTATTCTTCTTAGTGGTTTAAACTAGATTCTGCATAGTTTATATCATACACTCAATGTTTCAATCTTAGTGCCTTTGGATTTATCCAAGGATACTAAACCTTACATCAAGCTAAGGAGTTCAAGATATGTTCATTGGGATCAACAAGTGGTATCAGAGCAAGCTAATAAGGCATTGATCAAGGATGAAGAAGCTGATAGTGTGGATTTTCTTTTATACAGATCAATGATTGGATCATTGATGTACTTAACAGCTTCTAGGCCAGACATAATGTTTGTTGTTTGTGCTTGTGCAAGGTTCCAAGTTACTCCTAAAATGTCACATCTTTATGTTGTGAAGAGGATCTTTAGATACTTAAAAGGCCAACCTAAATTGGGCCTTTGGTATCTTAGGGATTCACCATTTGACTTGGAAACTTTTTTAGATAGTGATTATGCTAGAGCTAGCCTTAATAGGAAATCCACAACATGAGGTTGTCAATTTCTTGGCAAGAGGTTGATTTCATGGCAATGTAAGAAGCATACTATAGTAGCTAACTCAACAACTGAAGCAGAGTATGTTGTTGCTGCTAACTACTGTGGACAGGTGTTATGGATCCAAAATCAGATGCTTGACAATGGATTCAATTTCATGAACACCAAGATTTACATTGACAATGAAATCACCATTTGTCTTGTGAAAAATCCAGTATTTTACTCTAAAACCAAGCACATAGAGATAAGGCACCATTTCATCAGAGATTGTTATGAGAAGAAGTTGATTCAAGTGATTAAGATTTACACAGACCACAATGTTGCAAATCTTCTCACAAAGGCTTTTGATGTTAGCAGGTTTAACTTTCTAATTGCTAGCATTAGATTACTTAATCTCTGAAGTATTGTTTGAGGGGGGGTTAATATGTTTGGATAATAGTTCTTAACGTTTATTCATGGGTTATGCATAAATATGGATCCTCATGAATTCTCACATGTCTATCTAGTCTTTTCTAATGTGCTTGTGATGAATAAAGGCATGTTGTTGTATAATTATTGAAGACAGAGTTAATACTGTTAGATATCTCTTAGTACTGCTGAACTTAGTTTATACTGTTAGATGAAACTTTATGCAAAAGTTGATGATGCTAGGTTTAGTTAGTGCTGCTTACACGGGTTTAGTAATGAGATTGATGATTAGTATTGGGTTTCTACTGGTAACTATTTTGTTTATACTGCTACAAAAGTTAGTATTGCTAGGCAAAAGTTAGTACTGTTGGGCAAAAGTTAGTACTGCTAGGCAAAAGTTAGTACTGTTGGGCAAAAGTTAGTACTGCAGAGCCAAATTTAGTACTGCTTGTTACGATTAATACTATTTGGGGCATAACAGATTTTCATTAATTAATTATAACCGTTGAGATATTTCTGCCAACAACTTCGCTTATAGGGGTCTATATTTGGATAATTCTTGGTCTTTCTTTCTTTTATAAGTTTTACTTCAAGATAAATATTCAACTTTATTCGGTCAGTCCAATCACACCCTCAAGCTCTCTTTATAATATCTCAATTAACTTTGTCAAACCCTCATACTCTCATCAACAAACTTAAACCCAGAACCCTTCTCATAAATCAATCACTATATGGCAGATTTGAAGTTTATCGATCAACATAATATGGTTGCTTGTTTAGAAAAGACAGAGGATAATGCTGAGTTTTATCAGATAGTGGACTTCCTCTCTATATGTTCAATCAATTATGCTCTCACTGTAAGTCCTACTATCTATGCTTCTTACATTGAACAGTTTTGGAATACTACCACTTCCAAAACAGTCAATTCAGTAAAGCAAATACATGTTATTGTTGATGGCAAGGTTGTGGTCATATCAGAATCATCAGTGAGAAGTGATCTTCTCTTTAATGATGAGGATGGTATTGCTTGCCTAACAAATGATGAAATTTTTGAAAACCTTGCATTGATGGGATATGAACAGCTTTCTACAAAACTTACTTTTCAAAAAGGTTCATTCTCACCTTAATGGAAATTTTTGATACATACCATCCTTCATTGTATAAGTTCAAAATCAACTGCTTGGAATGAATTTTCAACTAATTTGGCTTCAGCAGTTATATGTTTAGCAAAGGGTCAAAAATTTAATTTTTCTAAATTAATTTTTGATGGTATGTTGAGGAACTTGGATCCAAAGAGATTTTTAATGTATCCAAGGTTTTTACAACTCTTTTTGAATAACCAGCTTAAAGATTTACCAGAACCTTTTAATGATACTTATGAGACACCTACACATAGTAAAAAGGTTTTCTCTAATATGGCAAGGAAAAGTAAATTTTTTTTCAGGAAAAGTTACTCTACTTTTTGACTTTATGTTGGTGCAAAACCAAGCACCTGAGGATGAAGATTCAGCAATACCCCCTGAACCCCAACCCACACCCTCTACCTCACAACCAAATGTTTCAGAACCTCAAACTGAATCACTTCAAACTGAAACACCTCCAACAGTTTCCCATGAACTTCAAACTGAAGCTCACATTAAGCAAATACTCCCATCTCCATCTACATATCAAAGAAAACAAAGAAAGACTCAAAAACATAGGAGAGCCAAAAAGGTCACTGTGTTACCTTAGACCAGTGTGCCTTTAGACCATGGAGCAGATGAGGCTATCTATAAGGAGGGGATGATAGTGTGGAAAGGGCTATCACTACTACTGCTAGCTTAGTTGCAGCACAGGACAGTGATAACATCCTTAAGACCTAATCCACGGCAATGTCTAATGATCCTCTTTCTTAGGAAATTAGTTCAGGTGATAGTCCCAAGTGCCAAGAAACCATAAGGGGTGCTCCTGCTCAGACTAGGTCTGCGAGAGTGTTTGACAAGCCCAATGAACCACCTCTCCTAGAAGGTCACATATCTGGAAGTGGGGAGGGCAGCATGGAACATACTTTTAAATTGATGGATACCATACCACCTACACCCCATGATTCACCTCTCTTAGGAGGTAACACACCTGGAAGTGATGAGGGTAGAATGGAACTAATTCAAGAATTGATGGAAACTTGTACCTCATTGACAAAAAAGACTACTCAAGACAAAGTGATCACCAGATTGAAATTAAGGGTCAAGAGGCTAGAAAAGATGAGAAAGGCAAGAACTTCACAACCTATGAAGAGAAGACTGTTTCAAGGCAGAGTTGAGACTTCTACTGACAAAAGTTTAGGTGAGGATGCATTCAAACAGGGGAGGACAAGTGACAAGATAAAGCGAATGCTTAAAGACAGTGATTTTGATGATCTTGATGATCTGGTGGATGAAGGAATGGCTTTTGTTCAAGAGAAAGATGTAGCGAATCAAGAAGCAGTTAATACTGTTGGTGAGGGAGTTAGTACTGCTGATCAAGTTAGTACTGCTAGTGTGTGTTCGTCTCACAGACTTTCTATCTAATCAACCTCTCAATGTATAGACACATACTGTGTGCGTCCTACTCGCAGTAACTGAGTGTACCATGTGTGACTCCGCCCGTCCTAAACACTTCCACCTCGCTCGCCAAGCCTCTCTCTCACGCTCTAGTTGTCCTTAAGAAGATAGCTATCTAGTAAGAGACAATCGATTAGCCCCATCCTCGCTGTCAATGTGCTCTGATGTGCCCAGTGCCGTATCCTATATACTCACACTCCTCAGAGCTACTCAGCGCTTCAAGGCATCGAGCTCACCGTACACACTCTAGATGATAGGATTGAAAATATCAAAATATCTCTGCCTACCGGTACATCCTAGTACACCACCCCCCCCACCACCCGGCATACCTGAAGTCACCTGCCTCGTACTATCCAGAGTACAATGATGATAGCGACTATGCCGGAATCTCCCGAGCTCCGCGCCGCCCCACCCTGAGCACCCCCACAAGGCACCGACATACAGAGCTAAACCCCCACCCTGGGGAAAGCTAGTTCCTTCGACAACCGCACATACGGATCCGTCGACGTAGACCGTAGCCTGTCAACAAGCCAACATCGCCTCATCACACTACCTTATCCGAAGGTGTCCAACTCACCATCGCTGAAGTGGCTGCCCTTTTCCGTTCGCGCGCAGCACTTCCCTGGCTCTTACTTTTGAAATTACTTCGACATCCCCCCCTTTGTCCTCCAACATACACCCCATGCCTCACTCTCCAAAAGAGTTATACACTAACACCGTGGACCAGTGCATCGAGGGCCTACGCTCACAAAACTCAAAAGAATTCTATGGCTCACTCACTCGGTATACACATGAAATCGTGTCACACATAGCTTCCGTCGACTCTTCGATCCTCGATAATGCACCCAAGAGCCAGGCCTCCACCCCCCCTGTACAAGCTGTGGCGCATCACCTAATCACTCTAAAGCCAAAGAGTACAAGATCATTAAAAACCGAAGAAAGAGGAAGTCAAGCATCTCACACCCCAAAAGAAGCGAGTTATTCAGGCAGGTTGAGTCTTCTGATGTTGTGCTTGGATGAGGGAGGATGCATCCAAACAGGGTGAGGGGAAAGTGACAAGACAAAGTCAATGTTGTCCAATGGATATTAACTTTGATGTACTTGATTTCAATATATGACATGGGAAGATGATTGAAGGATGACGACAATTCATACCTGTGCTACCACTTGAGTTAGTGCTGGTAGATTGCAACCAGTAGTTATTACTGCTGGTGAAGCTGATATTAGTACGTGTGTGATGAAACTAGAACACCTCCAATACATTTTTTTGCAAATTGCTTTCATAGATGAAGATCTTACCATTGCTCAGACTTTGATAAAGATGAAGGAATAGAAATCTAAGGAGAAAGGTGTTGCTAATAAAAGATGTCGTAACGATTCTTCCTAGATCCTATCAGATGCTATTAACTGCTCCTACTACAGCCTCTTCAACTGTATTGATCCTCAAAAGACAAAGGTAAGGGTATGTAACTTGGAGTTGAGAAGAACTGAGAAATAGGAAAAGTAAAAAAGAATAGTATTGTAAAGGTATAGCTCAAATTAAAAGTGATGTCAGAGTTAGCTCAAAGAAATTACCATGAGGAAGAGTTAGCAGAGTTGGTCAGAGCACAAAAAGAAAAGACAAAAGCAAAAAGAAGTATAGTTTGCATAGCTGAAGAGTTTGTTGGAAATTACAAGCCAGAATAGTTGTTGATCATGAGCTGGACTGTAGACTGGACGCAATTATGAAGAGAAAGAAAAGTAATTCACATTAAAGAAAGAAGGCCTAGATTGTTAGTAGATTTCTTTGAAAGAAGAAGAATCAATTGGTAGCAAAAAAGTGCAGAGGCAAATAAGGAAACCAAAACCACCTACAAGAACTCAAGTCAGGAATATGATGATTACTTACCTCAAACATATGGGTAAGTACATCATAACAACTAAATAGCACAAGAACTTTGAAGAGTTCAATAGTTATTTTTTTTTGAAAGAGGATAAGAAGTGGATTGATGACTTAAGCCTATAGATGATGATTAGTCAACATGCAAGCAGAAGAGCACTTTAAAAGAGAGACCCAGAGCAGATTCTGAAGAAGAAAGTTCCAAGAAACAAAAACTAGAAGAGGATAATGATGATACTAAAAAAGAGGAGCTTAGAGATAGTATGGATGTAAGTTCCAAGCGGATGTATTGTTGCTATTAATGTTGAATCTCTGGCCATAAAATATCCAATTGTTGATTAGAAGACACATATTTTAAATGAAAATATGATGTATTATCAAATCATTAGAGCAGATGGAAGTTCCAAGAATTATAAGATATTCAGTGAGATGCTTAATGATTTTGACAGACAAGATGTGATAGATCTGCATAGGTTGGTAAATGAAAGATATGAGATAACAAGTCTAGAGGATATGACTTGTTACTTTGGGGGATTGATGGCCTTACTTTAAGCCTAATGAGAAGATGATATATGGTAAGAATCACAAGACTTAAACTGATAAGCTAGAGATTGTTTGACTCATGTGGAGTTCATGTACTGTTGATGAATACTGGAGTTTCTATTCACATGATGATTGAGAAGAAATATCCTCTAACTCAAGAAATACTTTCAAGGATGCTAAATTGAAGACTAGAGGTTGATTATGAAAGTGAAATGGCATTTGAGCTTCTCAGATTTACAAGATCATAACTTCAGAAGTAGAAGAGTGTTTGGATACATCCTCCTAATGATCAAGATGTTGATACTGAAGAAACTTGATGATTAACAAGGTGAATATCAAGTTTAGGGGAGGATTGTTAGGAATTGAAGGCTTCTGAAGTTACTACTATTAGTTTTAGAAGTTAATATTGTTGGTTTAAGATTGTGTTGCTGTTGAAGTTTAAAGAAAATTGTCTAAGTTATTAGTACTGCTAGCTATAATAGTTAGTGCTGCCAGTACATTGTTAGTACTGCCAGTATAGTTGGTACTGCTAGTTAATACTTAGTGATGTTAGTCTTGTATAGTTAGTACTGCTATTATGATATGCATAAGTTAAATTAGGAATAGATATGCATTATCATTATACGTGTTTTATAAGCCCATTAGGGTTTCCTTAGTGTATAAAAGAAACCCTAAGGCATAGATCTAGATAGCAGTCTTTCATAGTTTTTCATAGCTTCAAGGTTGTAAACCATAACACTGTCAAAGACTATTCGTATTAATATATTAGAGCTTATTGTTTTGGTTATATTTATGTGTGTTAAACATTCATTACTGTTATTCTTCTTAGTGGTATAAACTAAATTTCGCATAGTTTATATCATACACTCAAAGTTTCAATCTAAGTGCCTTTGGATTTATCCAAGGATACTAAACCTTACATCAAGCTAAGGAGTTCAAGATCTGTTCATTGGGATCAACACGTTGTCGTTGGTCGTTTCTAAATATTGCAAGTTTTTATATATATATTTAGTGAGCTAAGGATTTTGATTATACGCTAGGGTTTCACTAGTTCGTTTTTGGAAATATGGAAACGATTAAATTAGGGGATGCTATTAACGTTCCGAAACTAAAAACTTTCCTAAAATAGAAACTTTCTATAAATAGTAACTTTTTGTAAGAACGTCGTAACATCTTCATAAACGTAATAAGGTCGTAAAAACACATTTTGCTGACTAAATTAAAGCACAAACATATATGGTTGTTTATTTCATTATTAAACGTTGTCTGCAATGTTTTGTTATTATTATTATTTCTCGTTCTACGGCGCGTCTATTTATTAGCTCGCGGTTAGAGCCGTTCGATTATACTTTATTCTCATCATTTGCTTAATTTGAGTTGAGTCAAGATACATCCTCGTACTTTCTAAGTAAGTTGAATACTTACATCCTTTCGCCTCGTCCGATGTTAACCATCAAACCTTACAGATATCATAAACTAGACTCTGCCCTTAAAATTTTGAAACTTTATACAGACATACCCACGTACCTACACTTTCCCCCTTTGATATTTTCAAGGGATTTTCTTTATAACGCGTTTATATCCATCATAAAACTTGTAATGATATTTTTTTAAAATACCTACTCTGATGGATTAAATATCTTGGTCAAACCTAGCCAAAATTTATGTATATTAAGAAGTGTTGAAACATCAAATTTTGCTGAATAAAGTTAGCAACGCCATGTTTAAAGCGGGGATACAAAATCTTAAATCTTTTCTTGGTCACACAATCGGTTAACTCAAATCGAATCTCGGGACAAGATTCTTTTAAGGGGTGGGTACTGTAACAACCGACAATTTTAAGAACTTTAAATGACTATTTTATCCTTTGACTTTTGGGTCCGACTTGATTTTTTTAACTTTTTGATCTTTTACTGTCACATAAAAACGATTACCGCGTAACGACGATTTTTCGAAATGTATTTAAATAATAAATCATGTTGTTATTATATATCTCTCATTTACAAATTTATTTTTCAAACTTATTTGAAACGAAAACGAGAAGATATCTCGCAAATTGTGAAAAAAAAACTGCGCACAACGCGTACCGACGCAAAAATAATTAAATCATATCTAATTATCAAATTTTATTAAATAAAAATATTTAATAAATTAATTATCATTTTATTTAAAAGCGTTTAATAAAAACACGAATATTCAAGTTAAAGTTTTAATTTACGAACAAAGCTTGCCCGTGGTACCCCATGACTACACAAATAAATAATAAACATTTTAAATAAACTTTATAAAACATTTACGAAATAATAGTCGTGTAAATACTCATTTTCGTGGGAAAAACTACTTTAAACGCAACAGCGCAACTTTCGTGTTTTGAATCAATCGTTAACTATCCAAAACATGTCCCTAACCAATATTTTACAAAAGATTACACTTTTGGTCCCTGTGGAAATATTTACACCATCACCCCCTAATCTATTATACACTTGACACATTTTTTTCTAACTTTTTGGTATATATACCCAACCCATTAGGGTTTCACCTCATTTTATTATAACCCTAGCACACACACATACTCTCCTCCCTCTCCTCTCATATTCTGGCACCGCCCCACCACTTTTGGCCAGATTTCGGCCACCACACCGGCGCACACCACCATCACAGCCACGAACACCATCTCCACCACGCCATGCACCACCTAGACACCACCAACATCGTTATCTCCATCTCACACCGCAACCACCACTGCCATCGCAGCCACCTCACAGTTGCCACCTCCTTCATCTCACCACCACTGCCATCTCCACGATACACGATCGTCATCATCTCCAACCCGACGCCACCATCCCCACTACGGGTGGAATAGCTGAAACCACCCCCGCCGCCGCCGCTATCACGGAAGCCGCCACACCCCACCATCACCCCTCTTATCCGAGTTTATATGGTTTCTTATTTTTGTAAAAACTAATAATAAGTTTGTGTGGTTGTGTTTGTTTTAACTTGTTTTGTTTTCAATTGATTTAGTTTCTTTTTGTTATTTTGTTTTGGTTGATATACACGCCCAGTAGGGGTGTTTGTTTCTGCGTATAAACAACCCTAAAAGGGGTGTTTGTTTCTGTGGTTAGCAGCCCCAACTGGGGTGTTTGGATCTGCGTTTAGCAGCCCGTAAGGGTGCGTTTGTTTTTGTGTTTTACGGCCCCAAAGGGTGTTTGGATTTGTGTTTTACATCCCATAAGGGGTGTTTGGTTCGCTGTTTAACGGCGCCAAAGGGTGCGTTTGGTATAGCAGCCCCATAAGGGGTGTGTTTGGTTTACTTAACTTTGTTATTTATTTGGTCTCGTTTACAAATAAATTGAAACACGCGGGTATTTTGCAACATGGATTGATTAAAGTGGAAAACATTGATTTTGTAAAAATGGGAAACGTCATATAAATGAATAGGTCATGTCGAAATTTATATAAATTTCTGTACTTAGTAATTTTCACTTAAAATTCTATTATCTTAAAAACCCGATAAAAGGACAAAGTTATATAGTTTTAAGATTATTAATTTGTAATGATACAATAAACCGGTAAATAAACGAAAACTATACTTTATAAACAAGACAACTAGTTTAGTTAAAACGCGTAACGAAACACTAAATTATAAAATATTATTTTATAATTCCCGACTAATAGACAAAATAATAACTTTTGTAAAGACTTCAAAAACGTCATTTATCTAATTCGTAACTTTAAAACGTATGTTTACTTTTATTCAACTTTTATTAATTAAACTGGTGATTTCCGAACACGTGTCGAATTATATTGTTACAATTATTTTTCTCACGTTTCTTATCAAATACTTGTGAAATATTATATACTTTGAATATTTATCCTTCACGTCTTCCTTTTTCTTATATATAATATGCGCCATGTATTATATATTTTTCTTGTCTTTCATATGTAATATATACGAAATATATTACATACTTTGCTTTTACCTTTCGATTTATTTTATTTAACCAACCACCAAACTCATCCAACTTGAAATCTAAATCCTTTATCAACGTGTCGTGTTGATGTACTCATCCATCAGAAAACCTAAATTCATCATCCTAAACTAGTAGTACTTAGCCGTTAAGATAAGCTGCATCTTCTTGGTCGAGCCGTTCTGGTTTCCATTGTGTTTTACCTAATATTTGCATTTTTGCCAATTGTTCTGCAACATTAAGGTGAGTTCATAGCCCCACATTTTACTTGTTTTATACTTACCTTATAACTTTTAGGGTGAGAACGTGCTCGTCTACAAACTTATTTACTCTAATGATTTCAAACTCTTATAAATGTTCGTTCGCAAACTCGATTACATGATTGATATCACATTTTGTTTACTTATGGATGAAATTACTAAAAGCCTTCTTTTGGAAATACGTTGGTTATTTTTACTTTGGACACAAGTACTTTACGTTAGAATTTCTATGTTTACGTGTTGCCTATGTAGTATTGAAACTTGTATGCCCTAGTTATCATGAACCGTTAGTTACTTATGATCAGTTGGATTGGTAAGTGAGCGCGCGTGTTGTAAATAGATCTATTAGGACTAATCATCCCCGTCCGGGTAAGTAGCTCTTACTGGATCAACGGACGTATACCATGTCAAGTGATACGATAAAGCGCTATGATGGCACCCGTCAGGGCAAGTTTATTAATCATTATGCATGCTTCCATTACATTTAGCCTCGGTGTCATGAGCTTAGTGCAATGTAAATACCTTTTACGTGAAGTTGTATCTGTTATAACTGTCACATACATTTTATAACTTGTGGTCCACATTACTTTTGTTGAACGTTTCTGATTACTAAATGCTTTTTATAATACTGTGAGTGAAGCAGTATTCACTAAATGCTTTTGATTCTCACAAATACATTACTTAAACCTATGAATTCACCAACTTTATGTTGACATTTTAAGCATGTTTTTCTTAGGTGATTAGCTTTGGACTTCTTGACGTGCTATGTGGAGTCTACGTGCAATATGATACCAATTATCAAGACTTTATTATCATTCATACTCGTTGTCTTTTGAAAACCAAATTATGCTTCCGCTACATTTTACTTACGCTTCTGCAAATGTTTAATTTCTTTTAAATCTTGTAAAACTTATCTATTTTTAAATAACACAACGAGTTATGATTTCTAAAACGTCTATTAGTGGTCATTCTCTCGTGCTTTGTGTGATGTATATTATGATGTCATGCCCTCGGATACGTATTCTGTCTAGGCCCCATTTAGGGGTGTGACACATGACGTCACAGGGGAGACATATTACTTGTTCAAGTGTATGTCAATGACATCATTTTTGCTTGCACAAATCCTTATTTTTCAAAACGATTTACAAACCTTATGAAAAGTAACTTTGAAATGTCTATGATGGGTGAACTCAAGTTCTTTCTTGGACTCCAAGTTCATCAATCACCCCGTGGCATATTCATAAGTCAGTCACAATATGCTATTGAGCTTTTAAAGAAATATGGTATGGATGAATGTGTCTCCATGAGCACACCTATTGCCTCTGAGAAACTGGATGCTGATTTACAAGGCACTCTAACTGATCAAACGACTTATCAACGAATGATTGGAGGGCTTATGTATCTAACAGCCAGTCGGCCCGATATTGTTTTTTCCACCTTTGTTTGTGCTCGTTATCAAGCACGTCCTACAGTCAAACACCTCAAATAGGTTAAACGGATCTTTCGGTCCTTATGACAGTCCTATAACATGGGATTATGGTATCCGAAGGATTGCAGATTTTAACTAATTGTATATTCAGATGCAGACCATGCAGGATGTAAAGACAACTGTAAAAGCACTTCAGGAGGCATACAATTTCTAGGTGAAAAGCTTGTGAGTTGGAGTTTGAAAAAGCAAGATTGTACTGCGATGTCCTCTGCTGAAGCTGAATATGTGTCATTGTCTGCATGTTGTGCACAAGTCATTTGGATGCGTACACAACTACTGGACTATGGATACAAGTATAATAGAATACCAATGTATTGTGATTCAAAGAGCGCTATCGTTATTTCATGCAATCCGGTTCAGCATTCGCGTACAAAACACATAGACATCGGGTATCATTTTATTAAAGAGCATGTTGAAAAGGGTACAGTGGAATTATACTTTGTCGAAACTAAATACCAACTTGCGGATCTATTTACTAAAGCTATTCCCAAAGAACGCTTTGAGTACTTAGTTTATCGCATTGGTATGAGATGTATGACTCCAACTCAGTTGGAAAGTCTGACAAGGTTATCTTCTTGAAAGAAAAGATCATACATCAAAACTTGTAAATAAATTTTTCAAAAACCAAATAAAAATTAAAAAATCTAAAAATCCAAAAAGATTTTATTCATGTTTTTCAAAAATCAAATACAAAAATAAAAAATGAGAAAAAATCAAAAACATAATTTAAACAAAATTCACATGTCTTTTCATCACAATCAGACTCATGATTCGTTATATTTTTCCAAATTACTTTCATTTGTTCCAAACTGGATCATGTATTGAGGGGGAGTTATTTTCAACAAAACATGTGTTTTTGTAGTTTTCATTCACGTACATCATCTGTATTTTAAATTCACATTGCTTTCAAAATTAAATAAAAACAATGATCTCTCACAAATTTAACAGTTTTATAAAAAGGGTACACTTTCTATGGGGAGTTTCTCATTATTGTGAAAATTTGGACTTTAAAAAAGGAGAAATTATCATTCAAGGACTAACTGTGCAAAGGGATCATATTCCAAGGGGGAGTTTTTGAAAATTTTGGCAACAAAATTCAGAAACAAAAACTACAAGGATCAAATCTGTCATTTTTTAAACCAAAATTCAGAAAGAAGAACTCCAGGGACTTATATTGACAATTTTCAAACTAACAATTTCGGATGGTATAAAAGGGATTTATATTTCATTTTCTTATTTTTTATATATTCTGAATTTCAAATCGAGAAAGAAGTAAAATCAAGATCTTTGATTTTCGGTTCATTTACAACGATCGTAACCTTCTTTTATTCTCAAACGTAAGTGAGACATTGAATAACAGGTTTTGGAAATGATTTTGTGATGCTCTTATTGTCAAATACAAACTCGGTAAATATTAGGGTTATCGAGTTTAGGGTTTTTAGAATTTAATGATCGATTTAGGTGTGTTAATGCTTTGAGTGATGCTTGTAAGTAGTAAATTGCAAAGATTGATGTGTAATCTCCAAAAGTTGCAAACTCGGCACGAACAGTCAAACTCGGAAGGGTTCCGATTTTGGTAAAACATGACAAACATGGTTTAAAATGGATAAAATGGACTTTTTAGGGTTTGAATAAGCTAATAAGATTGAATTTGATGATCATAAGTGTTAAACAAGTTCATTTTTGTCGATGTTTGATTTGGGAAAGTCAAACTCGGTAGTCAAATTTAAAAAGGTCAAAACTCAGTAGTCAATTTTGGAAAAGTCAAATTTTTCAAAGTGTCAAATTTGTTGCTACATGCATATAATTTTTGGGAAAGGGCTTATTAGACTAAGGGTGTGTTAATGATAATTATCTAAATGTGGTGTCTAAAGTTTGAATGTCTGAAACAAGATTAGTTTCTCATGTGAAGTTGAATTTCAAACGTTTGTGAACAAGTATCTAAGAAATTAAACACAATTGATCAAGTTTTGATGAATTTTATACTTTGAGAAAATGTGTCAATTCTCAATTGTTTAAGTGGTCTAAGTCATGCCTGGTTTCGGCCATTGTCAGCAATGAACAGAATGAGAAGTGAGTAACTTAGTGACCATTCAGTTGTTGAATTTGATGTGTTTGTGTACATAGTATAATATTCAAACAATCAAGAATTTCAGAATAACTAGAGTTTGATAATTCAATTCTCAATTATTTAAGTGGTCTAAGTCATGTCCGGTTTTGGCCGTTTTCTGCAATGAACGGAATGAGGAGTGAGTGATTTAGTGACCATTCAGTTGGTGAATTGAGTTTGATTGATTCTATGTTATCTAAAACCAATGCTTTTGCACAAATGATTTTTGAAAGGAAAAGTTCTTAAATTTCTGTTTTGTGTCAAAAATGGTACTCTTTCACAAAAAGTTTTAAGAATATGAATGATATCTCTTTAATTTCTCAAAATTAAGTCTTATTCAAAATCAAAGAGTATCTTCATCATTCTTGAAAGAGTACCATTTCACAAAGAATTTCTGGTGAGGATATTCTAAACAGAAAGAGAGACAAAAACCATACGCGAAAAAGCAAATCCAAAGTGTGTTCGAAAAAGAATTGCCGAAACACACTAAAAGATAAATCAAAAGAAAAATATGAATAAAGTGTATGGCATGTGCTAGAAAAAGAAAGAATGAGCACATGAGAAAGAAACTGATCAAAGATATGTTCAAAAAGAATTGCCAGAACATATAAAACAGACAGAGCAAAAAGAGACAAAAATGTCAAATAAATTGTTTGTCATCTAACATATTATCTTTACTCATTCAGTAATCATCATGGTACAATCACAAAGACCAGCTGGTGTTCATCAAGATAAATTATGTCCACCAAACAAAACATATGCTCTTATGGATGCTAACAAGAAGGTTGATCTTGAGAATCCGTTGTGTCAAGATGAGAGTAGAATCCTGAAGAATATCCTTCAAAATCATCCACTCAGATTCAGCATTGCTGCTTCTTTATTAGTGCCATGGATATATTTGGGGCAGTTCTTGCATACTTTGCAAGAAGATGGATCAAAGAATAAGCTCAAGTTTATGTTGGACAGAAAAGAACTTACTCTGACTCTTGATGACTTCGGGACAATCTTTCACTTGCCTCAAGCTACTGACAACAATCATGATCACTTTGTACCTGCTCCAAAGTTCTCCGAAATGGTTCCATTCTACATCAACAATCTTGGTTTCACTCTAGAATTAAGATCAACATCGAACTTTAAGACAACCGGTCTTCTACAACCATGGCAGACATTGTGCAAGATGTTTTCAAGATGTCTCATAACATGAGTTACTGGTTATGATCAATCATCATTGCAGATCATGCAGATGGTATATTGTTTTTTCAATAATATCCATGTTGATTATGCAGAATTGCTTTGGGAAGGATTTCACTACTCACTTAAAAATCCAACAACCATGATTCCTTATCCTAGATTTACAAAACTGATCATGAGTCATTACATGACTGCATTCCCTGAGATTTTGCGAAGAGTTCGTGATAGATATCACAATTTGGAGGATGATGTGATGATTAAAAGCATCTTCAGTTCAGGGAAGAGTACAAATGTTGTCGGAATGAAAATTCTAGATTGGATTATAACCAATGAAATAAAGTTAATGGAGAATTATTGGTTATATGCTGAGGTGTTTGGAGTAGATGTTCCTACGACTCAGTCATAGCCGATTGAGTCTACCCAGGGAACACATAGGATAACTAGCGCCCCTAGGACACCTAACCCTGAGATTACTGAAGGCGAATCAAGTACTCCACAAAGGTCTACTGTCATTAGACTTCGTATTCCACCAAGACGATCCACACGACTTACTCCACTAACTCTAATCACAACAACTGATGAGGCAGATGATCTAGTTTTACAAGATACAGTTCAAGTAAGTCTGGCAGAGTAGAAAAGTCATGAAGAGCTTGAAGCTAAACAAAATGTGGAGAAAGTTAAAGAGCACGTGATGCCTAAAGAAATTGAGAAGTTAGTGGAAGGATCGGAGAATGTAGAAGAGAATGTTGAGGTTGCTAGTTCACCCCTTAGGAATGATGACAATCAAACTAATCCTGGCACTAGGTTAGAGCCCAGGAGTGATAAGGAAAGTCCAGAGGTGGAGAAAATTGTTGATATTTCACAACCTGTGAACGTTATTGAAGAGGAGGAAGAATCAGCGGAAGACGATTATTAGTTAAGAAGAAGAGAGAATGGGAAGCATGTAGAGGAGATTATGAATACACCCTCTCCCACAACAATTAGATCTCCTAGGATTCTGATTAATCTTGTATCCTCGGATACTGACAAACTCCAGGAATTGATGGAAACTGATACTATACCTTCATCTTCAACACCATCATCATCTTCATCCAAACTATTTGCTACCAATCGTCTTTTGTCCTTATTCAAATCTAAGTCTAGATGTTTCAAAAGATACAAGAGTTTCTTTGATGAGCTACAAGGAAAATATGGTTATCTATTTGGTCATCTAACGATAAGGTTTTTGCCAAGAATAAAGTTTAATGAACTTGCTTGATATCTCCAAGACATCATGATGGAGTCTTTGCCCAAGATGGTAGATGAGTGTATCAAGAAAATTCTCTAGACTCAAGTTCCACTACATGTTACACAAGGGATTATATTGGAAAGAGAAAAGAGTCAAGCGGAGGTGGCTAAGATGATTACTGATGCTATTCAGCAGGAATGCAAGAATTTTCGATCAGAGATTTCTTCACAAGTTAATGATGCTATCACTAACCACATTCCTTCACAGGTTGATTCAGAAGTCAGGAGTTATATGTCAAGACATGTATTGCATGTGCATCCCACTCAAGCTACACCAACTACTGCACAAGAACAATAACATCAATTATATCTGACTATGAAAGACAACTCTCAGTTGCAACAGGATGATTTACCAATTTGGTTTGCTCTCAAGTATAAATTTGAAAGACTTCATATGGCTACTACTCCTTGTAGACCTTCTAATGTTCGCCCTAGAGATCAGGACGATCCTCATGATGATGCTTATCCTGAGAGGGAGAATAGTACAAAAAGGCAGAAGACATATAAGCATAGAATGTTTGTATTTGGAGAATCGTCATCTGGTCAAGACTATGAAAGTGAATCAGGTCCATCAACGTCAGGTAATCAAGATCAATCTGATGACTTTGATTTTTGGAAAAATCCTTATGCCACAGATGATGATGATGTGCTTCTAAATGAGAAAGTGTCACAAGAGCTTGTGGATGAAATGTCACAAACTGTTGATGAAGTAAAGCTATGCAAAGTTGTCAATGAAATGTTAAGAAAATAATGCACTTCAGGAGATGAGCATCAATACCACATTGATCAGATGCAAAACTTATTGAAGAGTGATATTATGTGGGAAAGCAGGAAAGAGATAATGGTTCCACCGTATCAACCAAAGCCCACTCTAGTCGTTCAAAGCTGCCAAAGAGATCCTAAAGCTCCTGCACTATCTTTGGTTAATCAAGATCTTTTGTATTTAAAGAAAGGAAACACAGGACCTAAAAAGATTGCATTGTCTCTACACAACTTTCCTGCAGTTAGATTTCCTGATAATGATATTAAAGAAAGAACTTCCAGATGGGTAACGAAATGTGTAAAGAAGTTTAATCCTTATGCTCGATAAGGTGTCAAACATTGGAAGAATTCACATGCAAAGATCTTCTACATAAGGAAACAACAAGAACCCGGAAATCCCAAGGAAGAAGTTTATTCAAATTCAAAGATTGTTCAAATAATTAAGACTTATTGGGAACTATGACACGAGCACAAATTTATAACAGAGATTGTTGTAAGAAGAGCAAATGGATACATAGTGTCTATTACAGAGTCAGATTACAAGAATCTCAACAAGAATGATATTAAAGATATGTATCTGCTAATCATAAATCACAAGGTAGACGACTATGCTGAGACCGGATTGATGTGGTCATTATCAGTCTTCATCAGGAGTACAGTGATTTGGGAAAGAGTTCATGACTTTCAACTAGGTGTTGAAAGCTATCAACAACAAGTCAATCTTACTGCACCAAGAATTACTTTCCTGGGCATTGAGAAGTACAAGGTGTTCTCTATCGTCTCTGAACCATTATATGGCATTATATACAAGAACAGCAAGAATGAAAAGAGAGTGATGAGACATCAAGAAGTTCATAAGTTTTGTGGTGCTACATTAAAAAAAAGTCTTAGAAGGATTAAAGAGCTACAACAACGATGTTAAGTATGGTTATGTGACTTACAACCTTAGTAAAGAAGATGTTGAATACTTACAACTGTTTGCTGAAGAGATTGAAGAACGGTTAAAGTATCGCGATCAAATGAGAAGATGGGAAATGTACGTGAATGGACGACCACTAGGATCAAGGAGGGAACGCCCGGAATAATCGACCCTTAGGGGGAGATTGTTAGGATCATAAAAGTGTCAATTATGATACTTTAAGTGGTTGTATTTATTTCTAGTGTTAAGTCTTTATTTTACTTAGTAGAAAGTAGTTTGTAATAAGGTTTAATATGTTAAAAGTGAAAAATAATATATTTACCAAAGATTAGAGACTAATTAGAAAAAATTAGGAAAATAAAGGAAGGAAGGAAAGCCTCTTTCCTCTCCTATAAATAGTCACCTGATCCTCATTAGGTGGTTGATTGATTGTAACAACTTTTCCCTCCCTTTTTCTCTTTTGTTATGAAAATTTAGAAATTGTGAAAACTTGCCTCCCTCTCTTGATTCTCTATATTCTACATCATTCTATATCGTGTGATTCAAGCTAAAACAAGACCTAACATGTGTCTCTATCCGCTTGTTGTGCCCAAGTCATTTGGATGCGGACACAGTTAACGGATTATGGCTTTCACTTCAACAAGATTCCTATCTATTATGATTAGAAATCAGCCATAGCCATATCCTGCAACCCGATCCAACACTCAAGAACCAAACACATCGTTGTCCGCTGCCATTTCATAAAGGAGCACGTGGAAAAGGGTACGATTGAACTGTATTTTGTCAAGACTGATTACCAATTAGCCGATCTCTTTACCAAAGCCCTTCTAGTGGATAGGTTTAATTATTCGGTTCGTCGCCTTGGTATGCGCAGTTTGTCTCCACATGAGCTTGAACATCTTGCAAAATCACGGTAATTCTTTGTATATCTTTATCAAACAAAAAAATATAAAAAAAATATAAAACCTATAAAAGCAAAATTCAAAATCAAAAAATTTTAAAAATACCAAAAATAATTTTCTCCGACATGTCTCTTGTAAATCGATAACATTTACGCACTTAGAAATGTTGATTAATATTGACACAGATGTATAAATGAAGTTCGAGCAAGAGTTTCAAAAAGCTTTCAAAACGTGTCTCTTCAAAATTTTCTTCTACGACTTCTAAGTAAATGTCAGCTTAGGACTCGGACTCCAAAGAAAGGAAAATGTTCATTTATGTACATTTATCCTAAATAACAGGAAGTTCAAATCTTCTCGGTCTTGAGCAATATCATACAAACATTCAAAGTTTGTGAATGCTCAAGAGAATCACCAAGGAAATGATAATTAATCAGATAAATCAAAAATCATTTTCCTATTGAGCATAATTTTTCAAGGTATTTTCATCAAAAAGAAATTTCAAAATCTTTCAAAATTGTGTGCTCAACAAACTCCTACTCCAAGTTTTCACTTTAATCTATTATTGAGGGGGGGTATAATAATAAGATTCCTTCAGCGTGCACTCTTGTTCTCCCATGACTTAGTTAGACTCATGTGAATTACCAGACATTAACTTGTTTTAATTCACTAATATTTTAAAAAATTGTCACCACATGTGCAAATTTTAAGGGGGGGAATAGTGATTAAAAAGTGATCAATAAAGCTTAATATGGATACGATCTTTAATCTATAAGTGCGTTCCCAAACCTCGCATGTGCAAAACTCTTTCATAATATGGTGCATATGTGTAGGGGGCTTTTTGGTAACTCTTGAAACTCTCAATGTGTCTTAAATGATTTCTTAGACACGTTGATTAATTTTTCAAATGGTTTTATAGATCTTCATGGCAATACCTAAAGACCGACCAACTATTGTTTCTCAAGGAGTTATAAGGCGGTTAAGGTTAGGTATCCTCGTTCTATGATCCAGCCAGAACCGGAGGGATCTACCCAGGAACACTCCATTAGATAAAGTAGAAGTCCTAGGTATGATTGAAAAAAGGAGTAAAGTAAGATCAGGAATAATGTTATCCAAGGCATGAGTTATCACCGGAACAAACCCAACAAGGTGATAATGAGGATGCGTTGGTTTAACATTGAAGGGGTTGAAGAATTAAAAAGAAATGTAAGGATAAAAGGTGTAAAGAAAGAAGCCCACTATACAACTTTAGGTAGAAACCGGGTCAATGCATAATATATCGGTAATCACAATGAGGATTCTGGTATTGAAGACAAGTCATCATGAACCCAGTGATGCAATGCACAACCTATCCCAGATACTCAGGCTTCTCTCAAATAAAGTTTGTTTCATTTCTCACGGAGATCAACACGCTTCTATCGGCTTTCTCATTCCGAGATCGTTGATAATGAAAAGGTGGCAGTCCTCTCCAGCCTCTGATCACCAAATAACAAAAGTGCACTTGTAGAGTCTAGAGCCAACGAGATATATCAAAAATCTTACTAGGACACAAATTCCAATACACAAAATGTCATACATCATTATACAACATTTGGTATCAAAGAGTCCTACGCATTATCCTTGAGGTAATTGCCAGAACATTCAGAGTAATACTCTCTAGTATTCACAGTGATGAATGAAAATCCTTCCAGAGTCAACATCAAACAGCTCCGCGGTAGGTGACTTGCAAGATTCTACATGAATCAAGCTTGTGTCAACTGGATATCAATTTTGGTCATTGATGACTCAATCAGAAAGAGAGTAACTATCTGATTCACTCTTACTGTGTTGTCTACTTTGAGACATTCTGGTAATGAGAACAAGCAAGTACGGTGAATCTAATGCAATCATGTTAGAGGATCTAATACTTTAAGCTAGAAACCCTGTTAAGGATGTTCTTCTAAATTGAACCTACCTGATCACATGTACAGTATTTATACTGTAAAACGGTCCTTACAGAACCGGAGGTTAATGTAACCGAACTTAAGACGAATGACAAATCCATATTCGTTTATATTTGTTGTTTATCACTAACATCAATTTTTAGGTATAAGTGATGGCGTTACAACCTCATTCTAGCTGAGTCAAGATTCAAGACCTCATGCTCATGATCCATCGACAAAGATAAATTCATGATGAAAGCTTAAGTACATGACTCAAAGTCTTTTGCAATCTCTGATGTACAAGCACTTTCTCAAAAACAACATTATCGACAAGATTGTTGGGCAATAACAAAGATATATCTTACAAGTGGATCAAGTACTACTCCTTCCATTGTGTGGTACAAGTAATCATGTCAAATAAATGTTAAGGAAGATTGTTAGCAAGCTTTCAAGACCTTGAGCATGAGGGTGGAGACACAAAAACACAAGACGGCAAAAGATTAAAGGATAAAGATTTAAAGATCTCAGGAGTCAAGATAAATCAAAGCCAAAGACCAAGATATCAAGATTAAGTTAAAAGATATCAAGTCAGTGATCAAGATCCAAGATCACAAGCATGCAAAAGGAACGTCAAAAGAATTCCTAAGAATACAAGGCTCCAAGACTCACGACGTCACAAGAAGTGATCCACAATTCAATTACTACCCTTTAAAGGGAGATTGTTAGCCGTGTTTTTACGTAAAGTGATGGTCATTATTATTCCTGAGCCTTGTATAGGAAAATGTAGTTTACGAGAATTCATTTAAGCTAATTGGGCTTAAGTGTCGGGCTAAAGCCCATTAGTAAGCTAGTCACGGCCCATTAAGGTCCAACATAAACCCTAAGAGGCCACGCCTTATTTCATGTATAAATACCCCTTCCTAGCTTGTTAGGGAGGGTGTTGCTTCTCCTTTTCTTATAATAGAAGTCACTAGTTTTCTTTCTTTTAGTTCTCTCTCTAAACCCTCTTTCTCTCTCTAAGATTTTTCTTATTTTGTGTGTCAAGGTGATGAAATGATAACCTAACAGAAAGAGTGTGTGTTTCTAGAGAGAGAAAGGAAACACACACTTATGAGATGAATGCAATAGAATCCTCACCCTCCTATGGAAGTATAGGAGGGGTATATATAGGCCTTGTGACACTTATATATTCTAACTAGTCATTATTAGTCCCTACGTGTCACGCCTTATGTTATCTATAGTAATTTCATATAAGTCAACATATTTTAAGGCTAACAATCTTCCCCTAATATGTGGATATATGGAATTACTTACAATGTTCCTAACAAGTACAATTACAACATAATGAAGTCTTCCATAGCGCTTCCAATGCTGAAGATGTCTTTTGAGTTCTTTTGGTCTTGAAACTTGTACTCCAGCTTAGATCTTTAGTGTCTTTACTTGTGTAGGAACCATTGTAGTATGCATGAGTTGAAATAACTTCCCCTAATCTATGCAACATATCTTGAAAAGCTTTCTTCATAGAGTCCTTTTTGGCAAAGTTTCTGAATTGGCTTCCCTCAAACCAACGTTCCTATCTTGAGCAGATTCTGAAACTTTGATGTAGCTTGAACAATCTTCTACTTGTCAATGACGTGCACAGCAGAATATTGTAGAAGAAGAAGTAAAGCCACACCAAATATGATTGCTGCTTGTCATTAGGTCTTGGTGAATATCCATTCGGGGGTACATGAAAGAAATCAGCAATAATTCTTCTCACGTATGCAGAATACTTCACACAGCCATATTAAATGAAGTAGAATACCCTACTTCCCCCAGGAAGTTGAACAAAGTACACGTTGCATGAATCTTCCAACAAATAGTTTATATGCCTATGGCCCTTTTTTATTGACCCAAAAAACCCCACCACGTGCATGATTTCCCCCCATGATGGTTGTGAACTCTCGGAAGCATCATTGTCGTGCATGTCCATATACACGAGAAGTTCTTGTCTTAAGCACAAATCTTGAAAAGTTATGAACGTCGTTAAAGAACTTTGAGAATTTTTCTTTGACTATGAAGTACCATTGTCATTGAATAGCTTATAATATCCCATGAGAATTGCTGATTACATCTCAACCTTTTAAACTCTCTGGCTACTTACCAACCTCGTATTATGTTGGCTATTGTTGTGACCACATGGTGAAGTAAACCGGATATATCAAACTTAAAAATGAAGTAAAACCTCCAAATTTGTTACTTAAGCATGCACTGTTGTTGATTGAAGAACGGTGCAAGATTAAGTCTCTAAGTACTCTATACCTATCATCAAAAGTATAAGACGTACAACACCTCTTGAACTAATCCACATCGGCAATTGTGTGTGACACTGAGCACTACAACGTAACTCCTTTAAGTGATAGTTAAAACCCGTAAGTACTACAATGTAACTCCTTACATCTGGTATAATGATTAAGGGCAAAATAACATATAATATATATATATATATATATATATATATATATATATATATATATATATATATATATATATATATATATAACTAAACTACAAATACAATAATATAAGGTTAGGATTCGTAAAGAAATGAAAATCACTTTAGGAATGTGAATGACAAATCTTCCGAGTGAGTCATATCCCGACGAAGCGTGAATTAAGAATCGGATAAGTTTGTGATCGCGCGATTTGAATAGTCAAGATTTGATTTGGATTCTATTTCTACCAATGAAACGCAAAAACATGTAAAGGCAAGCAAACAATTAAAGATTTAAACTAAAAACGATGACGGGAATCTAAAAACGCGACTTAAAAACCTAAATTATCAAATTTTAACCCTAAAAATGCAAATCTAATTTATAAAAATCCTAAATGATTAAAAATAATTTTAAAAAAGAATTATATTTTTTTGACTTTTATTTTATTTTTTATGAATTAAAAACATATTTAATCTAAAAATATTATAAAAAACATTAAAATAATTTATAAAAATCTAAAAAATTAAGGAAAAGTGCTTTAACTATTCTAATCCTAAGAAAAATAAAGTGGGTTTACCAGCTTATTTAAATAAGCTGGAAATAAGCTTAAAAGGGCTGTTAGCTTATTTTGCAAAAAGAGGTTAAAAGGAAAATGGTATGGATGTATAACAAAAAAGTCCCAAGGGCGCAGATGGTGAGTGTGTTGTAAGTTAAAACGTATGCTGTGAGAAGGGGGAGGTCACCCTGTGGCTTCCCTTTTTGTAAAATTATTTTTTTTTATTTCTTTTTAAAACAGCTAAATATAAGACTAAAATAAGCAACTTTAAAAAAGGCACTTTTGACAGAACTTAAAAATAAGCTAGAAAAAGCTTATAAAACAGACAGTTTAGGCTTTTTACACTGTTTAGCTTTTAGTAAAACTGTTTGGCTATTTAGGACACAATAAGCAAATAAGAAAAATAAATGATTTGAAAACAGATAATAAGCTAGACCTAATAAGCACTTATGACTCAAAATAAGCTAATGAAATAAGCTGAAAAGCAACTTTTAAAAAGGCACTTTTGACAGAACTTAAAAATAAGCTAGAAAAAGCTTATAAAACAGACAGTTTAGGCTTTTTACACTTTTTAGCTTTTAGTAAAACTGTTTGGCTATTTAGGACACAATAAGCATATAAGAAAAACAAATAATCTAAAAACAGATAATAAGCTAGACCTAATAAGCATTTATGACTCAAAATAAGCTAATGAAATAAGCTGAAAAGAACCCTAAAAGCCTTAAACAGATGACTCAAAAAGAGACTTAAAGGACATTTCACCATTTTTAAGCTAAGATAAAGGACAAATAAGCTTTAGGTAAAAAGCTAAAAAGCTAAAACATATGAAGAACACGACTTAAAAGACTTAAATAAGCAAAAATAAAGCAAACAAGCCTAAGAAATAAGCTAGAAAAGCAAAGTAAAAATGACAGCTACACAACTTTTGTTTTTGGCTTTTTTGAAGTTTTAATAAAAGACTAAAGTGGCTTATGCACCCCTAAATTAAGCAATGTAAATGAAAGCTAAACTCTAAAATAAGCTTAAACAGATTGAGCTTATACTACAATAAGCTTATGCTATCAAATTCAAAGCCTAAAACAACTATTAGCTAACCTAAATTTGTGAATGAAAATAAACTTAAGTACTTTTAAAACTGAGACTATTAACTTTTGACAGTTTGTTACCAATTCTTCAAATGACAATAGCCAAAAACTTAGCAGACTATATTCTACCCCATTGTGACCCTTAATCAAACATTTAAACAACTTAAAACTGCAACTAATTAAGCTCTAAAATATAAGCAGATTTAGAAAACTAGAACACCCCAAATTCAAAACATTATGAGATCAAACATTAAACTTGAGTTTTAAACCTTAAAAACTTAAATAAACTGGCTTTTAAGCTTAATGTGGGCTTATCAAAATTGACTAAGTGGTCAAGAGCAAACCAGCAGTACTAACTCAAGTTAGTACTACTAGTGCCAAACACCCCTTAAGTTCTATGAAAACTATTTTAAATTTAAAAACAGATTTATAAAAGCAATAAAACTTAAAACAGACTAAGATCTAAGTGTATGAAGAACTTTTAAGCAAAATTCAACCACAAATAAGCACTAATTAATAAGCTACTTACTATGCATATTTTTGGCTTTTCTAAAATAGTTTTTTATGAAAACTAAACTAAAACTCAAAACAAATAATGAAATACTTAAAACTAGAACAAATTAGCTAAATGTAGCCAGAATAAGCACAATCAAAGTAGGATTAAGCACAACTAAGCAGAGTTTAAGCAAAACAGCAAGATAAGCTTAAATGTAAAATGAAGGATTATACCTTGATCCCAGCTCAAACAGGGATCAAATTAGCTTTTACAAGCTTAGATCTACAAGCTCCAGCTTATCAAAGATAAGCTGGTATGTTAGCCTCAAAATATTGAGTCGAACAATGGAAGTTCGCTCATAATTATATTAGGTCTCGGTCACTAAATTAATATACGTTGTAATAGGCTAGACGGGTAAACGGGCTCTTATTTGTAATCTAATCGGTCACGTGTATCGGGCGAAAGCCCAAGTAAAACCGAGCCCGGCCCGTAGAATTACTAAAGGCATGCAAGCCTATAAATACACCTCACCAAGGAAGGTGAGGTGGTTGGTTCATTTGTAACATTTCAAGTTAATCATCCAATTCCATTTTTCTCTCTAACTTTCTCTCTCTAGATTCTCTCTCTACATTCTTCCTAATTTTCTTGTTAATCTTATTGAAGTGAAGTGATTAAGGGTTACCGACATTTGGTATCAAGAGCCTCGGGTGTTTCGTGTTTGATTCGTGGTTTAAAAAATTCGAATTTCGTGTATCATTTTAGTTGTTTGGATCAAAATAGAAAAAACAAGCAAAAACCATGGTTTGATTTATATTTTCGTGGTTAAGTTGGTAAATCTTTGTACTTTCTTGTTTAGAATACTTGTAATAGCTTGTTTAGGGTAGTGATTAGCTTATTTTATAAGCAAGGTGGAAGATTTGGGCTTATTCGCAAGTTAGAAGAAAAATTTTCGTCATTGCGTTTTGACAAAATTTCTTGGTTGCGTTTTGAGTATAGAGACATTGCGTTTTGATCTTAAGACATTGCGTTTTGATCCTCAAGTCACTGCGTTTTGATATTTTTATATGTTGCGTTTTGACTCCACAGGTTGCGTTTTAAAGATTATCATTGCGTTTTAACTAAAACGTTACTCTGCCCAAATTTTTTATCCATTGCGTTTTGTGTCCAAGAAGTGTTGCGTTTTGAGTAGACACGTTGCGTTTTGAGTAGACACGTTGCGTTTTGAGTAGACACGTTGCGTTTTGAGTAGACACGTTGCGTTTTGATCAATTATTGCGTTTTGATCAATTGTTGCGTTTTGATCAAGTGTTGCGTTTTGATCAAGTGTTGCGTTTGACCAAGAACCCATCATAGTGGAGGTTACACCTTATTGGAGTGATGACCAAAGTGATGTTAATATCCATACGTTTTGTTGTTTAGATCTTTGTGAAGCTTC